>CAVNZG010001617.1:0-16915 GCA_963693315.1 Diogma glabrata
AATTGAGCGCCAATGTATAAACTGATTCTCGAATTTATAGTTTTTTTTTTTTTACTTCACCACAATTTTAAATTGTGTGAAGTAATGCAATCTATCGTGAAAAAAAAAAATCTTACATACCCCAAATTTTATTTTATCTTTTGTTTTGCACCATCCTCTATCTAAATAGCCAAAAAAAAATTTGGTGTACGTCTGTGTGTGGATCTTGATGAAACTTTGGCAAATGATACAGGTTCACTTGAAAATGGAAGATCTGGATTCATTTCAAATTTGGACAAAATGGCGGGGGGTCTCCCGAACACCTCTAAGTTTAAATCTTGAATAACTTCTGATTCCGGGCTATGATCTTATTGAAACTTAGTATATAAGGTTTTAGTACTGTTTCCAATATTTCTGCATACCAACTTCCGGTTTGTCACTTCCGGTTAAAAAGTTTTTTTTTCAAGTGTTTATCCCTACTGTAGCCTACAATTACCGATCGATTTTCATGAAACGTTGCGAAAAGCTTTTAAATAACATGAGAAAGATTTTATCAGCTTTTGGAGCACATTGGATAAGGGGTTGGGGGGTCCACCATACAACAGGTGGGTTTTTCCACAAAGTTTTTATGTTTGTTGGGAGCATAAAACATTCATTCGTGAATGAATTTTGATGACACTTTGGAAAAAGACGCAAACATGTATGACAAAGAACTGATTAGTTTTTGAGCGATAGTGAACAAAGTGGTGGGGGGTCCCTGGAGCACCTGTTTTTTTTAAAGCTCTATAACTTCTGTACCTGTTAAGCGAATTGGATGAAACTTGGTACATGAGTATGTAGTACGGTTTACAATAGTTCTGCATCCCAACTTCCGGTAAAAAAAATTTTTTTGTACTTTTTTGAAGTTTTGTCAGTGTCTTTATGCACACTACAGCCTACAATAATGAAGTGATTATGATGAAACTTATGGAATAGGGTTCCAATTAGTGTGAAAAGATAATTATCTTGTTTTGGGACACATTGATCAAAGTGGTGGGGGGTCTACCATACAAATGCTGACTTTTCACACTGTTTTTTAAGTTTGTTGGGAGCATACAGACTTCATTCATTAATTTATTTTAATGACACTTTGGAAAAAGATGGAGACTTAAGTAACAAAGAACTGATTAGTTTTTGGATAATATTGGAATAAGTGGTGGGGGTCCTCCCGAACACCTGTTTAATGTGTCACACTTTTTTCAATGTTTGTTGGGAGCACACAGCATTCGTTCGTAAACGAATTTTGATGACACTTTGGAAAAAGATGCAAACATGTATGGCAAAGAACTGATTAGTTTTTGGGCGATAGTGAACAAAGTGGTGGGGGGTCCCTGGAGCACCTGTTTTTTTGAAAGCTCTATAACTTCTGTACCTGTTAAGCGAATTGGATGAAACTTGGTACATGAGTATGTAGTATGGTTTGAAATAGTTTTGCATCCCAACTTCCGGTTTTTCACTTCCGGTAAAAAAAATTTTTTTGTACTTTTTTGAAGTTTTTCCAGTGTCTTTATGCACACTACAGCCTACAATAATGAAGTGATTATGATGAAACTTATGGAATAGGCTTCCAATTAGTGTGAAAAGATAATTATCTTGTTTTGGGACACATTGATCAAAGCGGCGGGGGATCTACTATACAACTGTTGACTTTTCACACTTTGTTTTTAAAGTTTGTTGGGAGCATACAGACTTCATTCATTAATCAATTCTAATGACACTTTGGAAAAAGATGGAAACTTAAATGACAAGGAACTGATTAGTTTTTGGGCAATATTGGGATAAGTGGTACGGGGTCTCCCGAACACCTATTTACTGTGTCATCATTTTTTCAATGTTTTTTGAGAGCACACAGCATTCGTTCGTGAACCAATTTTGATTACACTTTGCAAAAAGATGCAAATATGTATGGCAAGGAACTGATTAGTTTTTTAGCGATAGTAAACAAAGTGGTAGGGGGTCCTCCAAGCACCTGTTATTTTGGAAGCTCAATAACTTCTGTACCTGATAATCGAGTTGGATGAAATTTGGTACATACACATTTAGTACGGTTTACAACAGTTCTGCATCCCAACTTCCGCTTTGTCACTTCCGATAAAAGTTTTGTTTACTTTTTCTCGTACAACAGAATTTATGTTTGTTGGGATACTACTGCCTGCTTTAATATTTTTGTTATTAGAACTACGAAGTCCATAATATTGGTAAGCTTTTAATTAAAGTATTTTATGGATATTAGCTCATTATATATCCAGAACACTATGTTTCCAGAGCTGTGGTGAAGTCAGCCTATGCATCAGCGTCGCAATATTTTTTTTTTAACTTTATATATTTGGCTTACTAGTTTATATGTTAGTTACATTAGTTTACATTCTTGAGATTAATCTATGCGATTTTACTTCAATTTAAGATTTATTTGTATGAGTATAGAAAGAAAAATGTTATTGAACATTGTAATTAGATCACTTAATATTAAAATATTATAATATTGAATAATTTGCAATTTTTCTTTTTTAAATATATCTTAACCTACATGCCTAACTACTTAATCTACAATCTACATATTTATAAATTTATAAAATTTGATGGTTTAAGTTATTAATTAAAGTATTTTCAACGTATTGCAGATGGTGAAAGTATTTTTCCCGAGCCTCAATAGCAATATCTTGTACAGTTTTCATGTTGGTTTCACGATGAACTTTAATGGTTCCATATCGAGAGGGTACTTTTAGTATTAATTTAAGAAACTTATTTTGAATAATTTGAATTTGGTACTTATTCGTCGTTTTTGCATTATACCATATAGGTACACCATATAGAATAACGCTTAGAACCATAACTTTGTATAACAGGATTTTGTTACTGAAGCTCAGTTGACTCTTCCTATTTAAAAGTGAATACAAAGTCTTTAATAATTTGTCACATTTTACCTTGATGGCATTTATGTGATTTGTAAATGTCATTTTTGGATCCAGAATAATACCGAGATACCGAACTTCCTGTTTCCATTTAAGCTCAGTGTTCATTAAAACCAGAGGGGACTGGGGAACTTTTTCAGGTGCTCTGCATCTAGTAAAGTAGATGCATTCACATTTAGTAGTGTTTATTTTTAATTTCCAGTTCGTAAAATATAAGGATAGTAAATTAAGATAATTATTAAGTTTGGATATTATGTTATTAGCCAAGACATCTGAATAATAAATCGCCGTATCATCTGCAAATAACGCCAATTGGCAGTTTTCAAGTTGGGGAATATCGTTAATGAATAGGTTAAACAGTATAGGTGCTAATCCGGAGCCTTGAGGCAGGCCTGCAGGAATATTCATATTATTGGATTTTTCGTTGTATATTTGAACAATAAAGCTCCTGTTTTTTAGGTAAGAATCTAAAATTTTAATAAAATAGGTTGGAAATTTGTATTGTAATAACTTGTGAAGGAGTCCTTTTATCCATACTAAATCAAAAGCTCGGAAGAGATCCAGCATAGTAAAGCCCGTTGAAAGTTTCAGGTTTCGATTGTGATAAATGTGTTGAACTATTCTATGAATTTGATGTACGGCAGAGTGTCCAGATCTAAAACCAAATTGATTATTTATCATTATGTTGTTATTTTCTATGAATTCCAGTAATCGCATTTTAATAAATTTTTTATTCGCCTATATATTAAAGTGTTACTTTATTACTGTGATTTGCGGCTTTAAAGTATCACTTTTCAGCTATTTATTTTGTCGTCATAGCTACGTCCAAAAAAGTAAAAAGCATTTGTATTTGTTTAAATTCTATGAAAAATAAATTTTTTTATCAAAGCAACCCGCAAATTCAAAATTTCATTATCCAATTAAAATAGTTGTTATCATTTGTTGTCATAGAATTTGGAAAAAATAATAAATATTTTTTCAAAGGTTACTTGTTCCACATATTTTTATTTTAAAATTTATGAAAATTTATAATTTTAATTTAGAATAAACAACTTTTCTTAAAATGTTTTGCTTGCGACGAATAAAAAATAGTATATGATGCACGGACGTAAGCTATTTTGGACTTAATGTGGGTGCAAATCTCGGCTAGCGCCTCGATTTGCAAACTCCACATCCGTCCAAAATCTTTAGCTTTACGTCCTAGCATCATAATGTACTATTTCGAAGACCTTACTAATTGAACTTAAGAGACTAATAAGCCTATAGTGTTTTGGGTTGTGTGGATCTTCATTGGGTTTAAGAATTGGAGTAACCTTAGCAATTTTCCAAGAATTTGGAAAATAACATAGTTTAAGACAGCTGTTAAATATAATTAATAAGGTTTTAAGAGCGCAAATCGGCAATTTTTTTTGTAAAATATTTGTAACATCATCCATACCAGATGCTTTAAAAGGCTGTAAAGTTTTCAGAACTGCACTGAGTTCTTCTAAGTTTATTGGTGTCAGCTCTTCAGTTTGTTGACTAGCTAGTATTTGATGGCAGCTAGCATTAACATCTTCTTCGTATATTGACGTTAGGTTGTAAGTGGTTAAGTGTATGTTATGAAAACTATCTGACAGAGCTAAACATTTTTACGAATTAAGCAAAAGTCTTATCGTGGTTGTATCGTTTTGTATAAGTAAAGGTGGAATTGGCCTTCTTTTTGTTTTTACAAATTTCGCTGTATTCCAAAACATTTTGGAACCTTTTTCAAGCGTCCTTAACTGGGCTTGCCAGGAATTGTTAAGCTGCTCTAAAATCTTATCTTTTATCATTTTATTTAGCATATTTACAAAACTTTTGATAGAACTGTTCCTAGTTCTTAACCATGTTCGCCTGAAGCCATTACGGAGTTTTATAAGAGCCAAAATATTGCCTGTTAAGATTAACCTGTTGGTTTTTGTCGTTTGTGTTTGAGGGATAGAAATATTTCTTGCATTTTTGACTGCTTCTGTAAAGGTTTCAATAACAGAATCTATTTCAGGAGCGTTGTTTAATAAACTATTATGGTTGAAACAACCAAGAGAATTTTCAATACTATTTTGGTATGATAACTAATCGCCAGCAGAATAATTAAATCGGTAAAGATTTGAATTTTTATGTGTTCCTTTAAAATTATAGGTGCAAATAACCGGAAAGTGGTCAGACGAAAGTTCTGCTAAACTTCTGACTTCAATAATTTTATCTGGCTCATTTGAAAGAAAAAAAAAATCAATAATGCTAGGAGTAGTATTGTTTCTAATAAAAGTAGGGTCCGTTGGTGCTGCAATGGTGCAATTGTGTGAACTATTAATAAACGAGTGCAGCCAACGACCACCTTCGTTTGATCTACTACAGTTCCACATAGGATGACGACAGTTGAAATCACCTCCTAAAATATAACTACTTTGGTTTTGATTCAATTTTGGTAACTCCATTTTAAAGGCTTGTGTATTGGATTTTGGCGAGTAGCAAACGGTTATTCGCATTGAGGAACCGTTAACATTTTTTACTGCAATTGTTAGATTTTCGATTGTTGACAAGTTTTGTTCTGGCAGAAGTGAATGTTGGATGTTAGACTTAATTAGAATTCCGACACCGCCGAATGATCGGTTTATCCTGTCATTTCTATAAAAAGTATAATCAGAAAAATGGCAATTGAGATGAGGTTTTAGGTGCGTTTCGGTTAATAACATAATATTCACCTTATGGTTCACTAGAAAATTTAAGAGTTCGTGTTTTTTTGGACGAACGCTTTGCGCGTTCCAAGTGGCAGCTATTAATAAATCATTTAAATGCATATTTGATAGCTATCTCGGCAACTCTATAAAATTGTTCCTCCCTGGAATTACATCCTTTAATACCGTTTACTATTTCCCTAAAAATATTCAAAAGTTCATTAGCATTAAACAAATTTGGGCTACTTACATCGTCTGCAATATTTGCATATGAAATATTTGTACTATTAGTTCTATTGGTATGAATAAAATTAGAGAAAGCACTAGTATTTAAACTAGGAAAGTTGGAGTTATTTAAGTTAAAGTTATTTACTTGTGCTGGTATCTGATTTGTTTGGCGGCTTCTATTTTTCATTGCTTGGTTTTGTCTATGATGCAAATATTCCTGTCGCTTGGGGCACATAGTTGAATTTGCTGGATGATTGCCTTGACAATTAGTGCAGCTATGTTTAACGATATCTTCTTTAAGCGGACATTCAGTATTTTCTGGATGTGGTGTGATGCAGTAGTTGCATTTCCTAGTCATATGGCAATTGGCTTCCCCGTGACCAAAACGAATGCAGCGTCTGCATTGGGTTATCCTTGCATTTGTCTGTTTCGCTATATCCCAGCGAACTACAGTATGTGCGATATATTTGATGTTTTTTAGTTGGTTTAGATTGATTTCACCCTTTTTAAATGAAATAAAATAAATAGTTGTACCTTGTTTAGATGTGGTTATGTGGATTTTTGCTGGTTTAATTTTTATTTCATTTAGGTAGTTAATTAAATCTGCCTCTGTCATTTCATGAAGGCCGTAAAGAACAAATTTATTTAATTTATTTTCATTCATCGTAAACGAATAAAGTTCTTGTTTGCTTTCATCAAGTAATTGTTTAATTTTATTGTAGTCAATGATTTTTTCAACGGTGATCTTACAACCGGTTGATAAATTTTTAATATGATATTGGATAATACCGTTACTTTCCATAAGTTTATGGATTAAAACTGGGTTTGCTGGCGTTAATATTGGTGGTAGTTTTGACTGTTTTGGCTTATTTGTTTTTGTTTTTAGTAATGGTTCACTATCGGCATTTAAAAGATTGAAACGATTACTTACAGGCACACTAAAGGCTACTCCATTATTGTTTTTCATTTTCTTTGATGTTTGTTGTACAATAGGTTGCGGATTAATATCAGTAAAATCGTAATTATTCGACCCCATAATGGGGGAATATTTATTTAGTTCACCAATTACACAAATCACTGGTTGTTTTTGTTGGTTTACAGTATAAATGTGCGTTGTTTTTTTTTAAATTTATTTTTTCTTTAACTTTGAAAATTATTTTAATTGTTTTTTTTTTTGACTTTACCATTCGAGAGGCAAACGAGTAATGACGTATTTATAGTTAATGAAAGCATATAACCCGATTTCGCCGATCGAAGTGCGTTCGGATTATGTGCCTTCATCAACCACATACAACAACCAAAAGTTGCCGTTTTGTTTTTTTATATTTTTTTCTTGCTGGATGCATTTCACCATAACAAACCACATACAACAACCAAAAGTTGCAGTTTTGTTTATTTTCATATTTTTTATAAAATAGATGAATTAGTATTGGATAATTTATTCACACTTATTCATTTATTTTAAAAATAGATGAATTAGTGTGAATAAATTATCCAATTTCCTTGTCATAAACAAACCCTTCGTTAGTTATAAGCCTGATTGTTTTTTTCGTACAAAGAAATCGTGAACTTTAGTTATCCGTTTAGTTAACTTTATTAGTAACTTAACTTTAGTATCATGTTGTTATATTTGTATTAGTGATGGGAACAATCGAATGATTTCAACAATCGAATAAATAGTAGTCGACATGTTGTAACTTGTAACAATCGAATAATTATTCGAAGTGTTTTTTTGTCGTCGACAAAGAACGACACACCACCCCTAGGGTCACAAAACTAAAAAACTCATTGGATTTCGGCCGCTTCATTTTTCGTTTTAAAAAAAAACTTAGTATAAAAATTATGTTTCTGTTTTGTTAACTATAGGTAAGGATATGTCTATAGACAAATTTAAATTTAAAGTTTTTAAGGACTCAGAAATATAGCTAAAAATCTGCTAATATATTGGCACTTTCGTAAAAATCAATAAACTTATGTTGTCAGCCAGTTACTCATAAAAAGTACTGTATTGTAATCAAAAATGTTTGGCTACTTTTGCTTAACGGATCAGCCATTAAATTAGTGAATACAACAAATTTTGATCTTTTATTGCCAGTATGCTGTCTTTAATTATTTTACGACCCAAAAAATTCTCAACTTTACTTTCGCCTTTGTTCTAACACTCTAGAAAAATCCAGAAAATGGCCCAAAAAGCTAAAATATATAGAGTAACAGTAAAATTATAAAAAAACTTTGTCTTCTTTATTTTTTCCATTGAACTTATCAAATCAATTAGTTGCGTAAAGTAACAACAGATTAACATTATGTTATTTTTCTATTTTATTCATTCGAAATACATTTATATTGATAACTTGTTTACAGTGAAAAGCTTGCCTACCTATCTATTCGAAAACTAATCAGCAGTTAATTCGTGTAAAATTACTTTAATCACAAACGGCTATAGTATATCTTAAACCTATAAATCCTACAATCGTTATAGATAAATTTCATACAACAATATTTCAAAAAAATCTTCAGCAAACACTTTTACTTTCACACTTTGATGTCTTGATACCAGAAAACGCTATTTTTCTACGCTTGTAAATATAAATGATAATATTTACAAATTCATCTACTAAAAACTTACAAAACGACATATCTAAATTTGACTGTGTAAAAAATGAACAAGGTTGTGTTTATATATAGCATTTTTACCAGTGTAAAATAATGTTATTATTGTGTTCGCCTACAGATGGAATAATAACAGGCGAACACAATAATAACATTATTTTACACTGGTAAAAATGCTATATATAAATACAATCTTGTTCATTTTTTACACAGTCAAATTTAGATATGTAGTTTTGTAAGTTGTTAGTAGATGAATTTGACAATATGAATAATGAAAATAGTTCATATATTTTCTCTGAAAACTTTTACAGATATTACAGATATTTTTTTGCTAACTGAAGTCATCGTTTAAAGTATAAATTTAAAAAATTGTAGGTAATGTTTCAATTAAAAACAAAGAAAAATAAATTTTTTAATAAAATTTATTTATTTATTTGATAAATTTTTTTTTTTTTGGCGGAAAGAACTCAGCGAATATATTTTTTATCTCATAGTTAATTATCGGAGGAAAAAATTATACGATATATCTGATACAAATTTTATTTTATCGCTCCGATTTCTCCGATATAGAAAAAATCACACTCTTTATTAGCTTAATTAATTAATAACACACAATTGATATAAGGATTAGTTTCGATTCGATTCGATCAAAATATTCAAAATATTCAATCCCTTCAAAATACTGCGATATTGACAGAAATAAACACAGCAACCGAAACAACAACAGAAAGAGTAAATCAAATTCAATCTCAAATATTCAATCAAATATTCAATCAAATATTCAATCCTTTTACTAATCACCACCTGTAGGCGACCAACGAAACTTATTTACTTTCAGTCCTAGTGACTGAAAACATTTTCAGTCACTACTTAGAAAAAGTTTCCCTTTCACATAGGTTTTACTATATATTAAAATGACATTTTCGTAGCTTGAAGTAGAAAAAGTAATTTATTTACAACGGAAAAAAATATTTAAATATAAATAAACAACGCACATATACTTTTACAATTGCATTCTTTATATTCTTCTACTCATTTATCCCAAAAAATGAAACAAAATGTTTTGCTACACAGAGAGAAATGACTTGTCAAATATAGTAAAAGTTTTATCCAATTTATACCAAAGTTTTCTCCAATTTCCAGCCAACAAGTTTTTTTCTTTGTTATTACTTATTTAAATTTGTTAGATTAACAAAAAATTTATTGGCTTGATCATAAAATTAATTTGTAGAATTATAAAAAATCCTTCTATTATAACAAATGTTTTAGAAATATTTTCAAAACATTTTCATCAAACTTACAAATTATTTTGATGAATTGAATAATGTTTTAGAGAATGATTAGTATAATCGATAAATCACATTTGTTGTTATTACAAATTTTTTGAGAATTTCAATCAAAGGTATTCATTATGCACAACAAATTCATTTGATATTTATTCAAAAGTAACTAGAAACAATAACAAATTATAACGTTGATTTTCCAAGTTTACTTTTAATTTTAACGCACGGTAATGCGTTACTTCCAGTAAAGTGTTATAAAACAGATCGATAAATAAAAACATCTTTAATTTATTATGCATATAATTAAAATCATTTTATTGAATTCATTTTTAAATACATTTCATTAACTAACAATATACAAAAATGTTTAAGAATATAAATATATTTTGTAATAATTATTTTATTTAATATAATAAAAAGAACAAAGTATATACTCAGTACAGACATATGTTTACTATATCTTTAGCTACGTGTTTTATATTTATATTTCATATATATTAATTATTAATTATTATATAATAATTATTAAATAATGTTTATTAATTATAAAGTTATTAAATCAAAATAATGGAAAAACTTTAAATTATACTAAGGGATGTTTTAAATTAATTTCAGCTTGTTTAAATTAATTACATGCAGTATAAGGAAATTCTGGCTTTCTAGAATTGATGGTCTCCATGAACATTTCTTGCCATCCACTTTTCTTTTCAATATTATGGGTAGCAATACTGCACTTAATAAATTAATGCATACAAAATCTATCGAGTCTTTATGGATTTAGATAAAAATGAAAAATATTTATTATCTTTAATTAAGATATAATGTGTGTAGAAATTTTTAACTTACTTGTATTAAGATTTGGCTAAAATGTTCAATAATTTAAGAGAATTCGAATCTTTTATATCTCGTTTAAATATGGGTATTATTCGTTTGATAAAATTATCCCATTTGTTAAAAAGTTTGAGATCAACACCGGGGTAGTTTTTCTCGAAATCCAACTTAATCTGTAAGAAATTTAACAGCAAGTTTATTGTGTTTAAAATAAAAGTGTAAAATTATATTTCTTACCAAAGTTGACACAATAGCTTCAGTTAAAATTAGCCAATCATCTAACAAATTTTTGCTTTTTTTATGTGTTCTTTTCGTAGATTAAATGTTTTTTCCCATCTCTCAATTACTAATGTTTCCGGTGATACGTTGCTTTTCAGCCAGTTAGAATATTCTAGTTCTTCTTCTGTGGTTGAGGAGGTAATAGGAATATTTTGTTCTTTTAATGAACTTTGAGGAGTATTTTTAAGTTTGTATCTGCTTTTTAAAACACCCTTTTCTGTATATTTTCTGCTTAACTTGTATAATTTTTGTTGTAGTTTACCAATTTGATTTTTTTCGCTTCCAATATTACTATATTGGATGTAATAAAAAATAATATTTATACAATCAATAACAGAAATTCAGTATCAAAAACTACATTTTTGATAACACTTATTTAAATTAATAAAGAAAAAATATGTACGTATTTACCTCTTTTTCTTTTGGAAATAATTTTATTATGCTTTCAACAATGTTTTTGTAGTGTGATGATGTTATCTGCTCACCACTTTTTAGCCACTCCTCGGATATAATTGTACATAATTTACTTCTACAAGCAAACGACAGAAAACCCTTAGTTTCGTATATTTTAAAAATAGTTTTCCCTTCAAAGGTTTCCAGCAGTTTTGCTTGAAGGTCCTAAAGTATTGAAAATAAAATAAGAAACACAACAAATGTGAGCTGTAACTTCAAATATACTTACAAAAGTGGATGTCGATCTAGTAGGTTCAGAGCTAATCGGCACTGGCTGAATGTTTTCTTTATTCTGCGTTGGTTTAACTAACGAACCAACGCTACTATTGGAAATAGTATCCCCAGGCGGACTGCTGAAACCCTATAAAATACATAAAGGAATTTACCACACAGTAATTAAATAAAACTTATATACAATTTATAATTGATGTTTTGCAATCTGGCTTAAAATTTACTGGATTACAATTTACATAAAAAATCACGACAATAGAGCAATTTTTAAAGAAAATATAATTATATAAAAAATTGTAAATGATTTTTAAGAAGATTTTGTTATATGTATATATGTTTCAACGTTGAATTGAAATAAATATATTTTGTATGCGTTTAGAATAACAGAATCTACCTTATACAAAACAGTATATTGAAATCCAAGTTTAACGCTTAAATCAATTATAAAAAGCTTACATTAACAAATCTCCATTCACATATATGTTGGCGTAATTTCATTTTTAAGCCATACTGCTCGTGTGGCAAAATTGCGTTTATATCGTCCATTGTCATGGTTTTAAAACATTCCATAACAATTCACAATACACAATTACTAATAGTGAATTCTTTTCTATCTGTTTGGTTGAAGTTCCAACACAGAATTAAAGAAGTTTGTATTCTTTTGTAAAAAAAGCAATACAAAAAAAAACAAATTTGGATAATTCGCAGTCGGAACTTGTACTTGTATAAATCACTTAAAAAATAAAACATTGGCATTAAAAATAGCAACTTACCTGTAGAAAACCTTGTGTTGAAGGATTTTTTTTTAAAGAAAAACTTTTATTTAAGGAAAAACATTTTTAGAAAGACTTAATCACAATTTGAAAACTTTAATAATTTTCACTTATTTCACTTTTTTAACGTCCTATCAAACGAAACGGAAATTTAATAATGAACGCATGTTAATTAGTTCAAGCAAACAGATCATACTTGAAACAAAAAATTGGATGGCAATTTTAAATAACAAATTATCCAAACCAACCAATTATATTTTCTGATTTTTCAAAAGATATAAATTATTCGATCCTCTTCGGGTATCTTAAAACGGAATAAAACGAGGTGATAACAAAATAAAAAATGTATTGATTTTGCAAAAACATTAAATTATTCAGACAATGTTTTATATAAAAGAAATAAATTTATTTGTTGTAAAACACAAATTTATTTATTAATTATTCTTATTTATTTTAAATAATTATTAAAATTCTTTTTTTTACTAAACCAAATATGTTTTGTTAATATTAGAGGAACTAATTTTTTATTTTTTCTTATTCAATGAATACATTTTAGAAAATTCAATTTTGATTTAATAACAACTCTTAATTTTGTGTTTAACAAAAATTACTGATAATTCAACTAAAATATTTTCTTATTTAACAAAAATGAAATCAAAAAATCGAAATTTGCTGATTTTTCAGATCTTGTTTTCTCTGTGTATAATCTTTTTTCGGCAAACGGCTGTAAAGTTTAACTTTACTGCCGCTAGGGAGTTAGCTAAAGTCTTACTTTTTAGCCTGACAGCAAAAGTAACGTCTAGCGACAGTAAAAGTAACGCCATTTTTATTTTATATTACGGAGGCAGTAAAGTAGCATTTGTTATTTGTTAGTTTGTTATTTTTTCAAACATATTGTATAACCATGACAACAAAATATAAGTTGATTCTCATATTATGAAATTTTGAAAAGACTGCTTTGATAAAAAAATTTTATTCATACAAATTTAAATGTTTTTTTCTCTTTTTTGGAAGTAATTATGACGATACAAATTCATATTTATAAAAAGTTTGATGTATTAATTTCATATTTATAAAAAATTTAAACGTTTGCCGAAAAAATAGTGTATTTAATTCGGAGCTAAAGTGACTTTTTGTGTTTCGTCTATAATTGTCGGCCTCCCTGCGGTCGGCCGTCAAACTATAGACTCAACACAAAAAGTATCACTTTAGCTCCTAATTAAATAATGTACTATTTATGATAAATTGAAGTATCCTCAAAAACAAAACACAAAATAAAATTTTTCTTCAAATACTTTTTCATTGATGTAATATTTTTTATTTCATTGTTATTGTACTACATATAAATATATAAAGCCGATGTTTTAACAACTCGTTTTTGGAACCTCTCGATTGTTATTTAATTAATTATTGAATCACTAATTTCCAAATGAATGATAAACAAAACAAAACTTCCAAGTACCTACTCCTATTATAAAAAATAATGTAAAATTATCATTCCTTGATATCATTAGTTTATAATTTTTCCAAATAACTACTCACATCAAATACCAATTTTTTCAGCAAAATATTTTTTTATGGAGATTCAAACACAAAGATACACCAACAAATATTGATCAATAATATATATAAAATAATTCTTCAATTATTCCTTTTAAATTTTGATAAAATAACTATAGCTCAAACTTCAAAGCTCTTTTCTTTGTATATAGTTGAACTATTTTCAGAAATATTTTGCAAATATTTTTTTCAATCAAGAAAAGAAAACTACCTACCAGACCTAGTTCAACTATTTTTCAACCTCTCCATAACTATTTATTCAATTGTTCCATTCAACTACTAGTTTTAAAACGAATGAATCTCTCGGTTCCAAATTCTCTCGGATAAAAAAAATAGTTATTCGAATAAAAACACTTCGAATAAAAAAACCTTTTGAATAAAAAAACTTGTTGTAAAAACACTTCGAATAAAAAACGCTTCGAATAAAAAACCTTTCGAATAACAGAATTAGTAGTAAAAACACTTCGAATAAAAAAACTAGTAATGAAAACACTTCGAATAAAAAAACTAGTAACTAGTTTTATTCGAATGAATTTTTTATTCGAATAGTTATTCGGACAATCGAATAATTCGAAATGTTTCAACAATCGAATAATTCGATTGTTTTTATTTGATTGTTCCCATCACTAATTTGTATGCTATTAACACTACAAAATCCTATATTATTATTCTATTTACGCTATAAAGCCCTTAAAATCATTAAATAACACATTTCTGAAGGTTTGTTGTTTTTTGATTTTTCTGGGCTTATAACTAAAGACTAAAGACAGTTTAGCGATAAACAAAATTGAATTTAAAAATTTTATTATTTCTGAAATAAAAGCATCAGTTTTGATTTAGTTTTTGTATGGGGATGATGTTACGTAAATTCTTGATATATTTTAAATCAACATTAATTATTTTACGTAAAATAAATATTTTTTTTCGTTTTTGTTAAATACATAGGTGAAATAATTTTTTTCAAAAATATCTTAACACCAACTGCTTGTTACTATAATATTTAAAAAGAATATAATATTATATGTTTAACTATGTGTCATTATTTTTACTATGTATTATTATTTCATCTGTCCAAGAGAGATAAACTAACACTAACAAAATTATTTCATTCAATCAAATATCAATTGACAATTGACTCATTGACGGGTGTTCTAGGATGGTTTATACTAGTTAAGAAATAAGAAAATAGATAGCTTTTAAAAAATTACTTTCATTACTAGGTACGAAAGTAATTTGTATAGGTTTTTTTATCGCTGGTGACGAAAAGAAGTTTTTCTACTTCAAGCTACGAAAATGTCATTTTAATATATAGTAAAACCTATGTGAAAGGGAAACTTTTTCTAAGTAGTGACTGAAAATGTTTTCAGTCACTAGGACTGAAAGTAAATAAGTTTCGGTGGTCGCCTACAGGTGGTGGTTATATAAAGGATTGAATATTTGAGATTGAATTTGATTTACTGTTTCTGTTGTTGTTTCGGTTGCTGTGTTTATTTCTGTCAATATCGCAGTATTTTGAAGGGATTGAATATTTTGAATATTTTGATCGAATCGAATCGAAACTAATCAGTATATCAATTGTGTGTAATTAATTATTTAAACTAATAATGAGTGTGTTTTTTTTTCTATATCGGAAAACTCGGAGCGATAAAATAAAATTTGTATCAGATATATCGTATAATTTTTTCCTCCGATAATTAACTGTCAGATATAAAATATATTCTCTTGAGTTCTTTCCGCCAAAAAAAATTTATTAAATAAATAAATAAATTTTATTAAAAAATTTATTTTTAGTTGTTTTTAATGTTGTTTTTAACCTACAATTTTTTAAATTTATACTTTAAACGATGACTTCCAGTCGATAAAAAAAATATCTGTAATATCTGTAAAAGTTTTTAGAGAAAATATATGAACTATTTTCATTATTCATATTGTTAAATTCATTTACTAAAAACTTACAAAACGACATATCTAAATTTGACTGTGTAAAAAGTAAACATAAATAAGCATTTTTACCAGTGTAAAATAATGTTATTATTGTGTTCGCCTGTTATTATTCCATCTGTAGGCGAACACAATAATAACATTATTTTACACTGGTAAAAATGCTTATTTATGTTTATTTTTTACACAGTAAAATTTAGAATATGTCGTTTTGTAAGTTTTTAGTAAATGAATTTGTAAATATTATCATTTATATTTACAAGCGTAGAAAAAATAGCGTTTTCTACGCGTGGTAAAAACGTTTTTGCGTTCCTGAACTTATTACAAACCATTCAGTCACGCAAAAAGATACATTTTCACCACTTGTATAAAAATCTACTATTTCGATGCAATGAACACACATCGATAGTAGTTTTTTTATGTTGGGTAGTAGAAAAAATATTTTTCCTAAACTTAAACCCTTATATATTTACTACCATTGTTTTGATGTGCCAGTTTTTCTTTTCTTTGGTTTGACGTATCCCGCACACAAAGATTATAATAGGCGCGTTCCATTGAAAATCAAACTTATTCAAATTTGCTTTGATCTACTCTACCTCGAACAAGTTGTGTAGTTGAAAAGCAGTTTATTTTTCGATTTTATTTAGATTGTATATAAACTTGTTTTGATATTTTTAATAATAAAATGTACCAGTGAGATCTAAACAACAGTCCAAAATAAAATTTTTTGAGAATAATGAAATTTTGTGGCTATATTTGAAAATTTTCCCGATTTTCGGCGTTCCATTGGTGATCTACACAAAAGCTGCTTTGAGCAGCCATTTCGTTCCAAAGGAACGCATGTAATGATTCAATTTCTCCACAGAACAACAAAGTCAACTATCCAATTTTAATGGAAAAAAAACCAGCAGGGATGAATTTGTTTATAGAAAAATGAATGGTTGAAATACGAATAATAATAAAAATAATAATAAAAAATAGAAATACAATAGAATGTGGTTGGGTGAGTTGTTTCCCAAAGAATATAATATTTTCATTTTCCTTTTTAATTTATTATAAATTTTATATTGAAAATGAAAAGAAAGCTGGAAGTGAATTTT
>CAVNZG010001618.1:0-41386 GCA_963693315.1 Diogma glabrata
TCTCCAGAGAATTCTGTGAAAGTTTTGGTGCTCTGGATTGAGCATGATCTGTCTAAACATTTTTTCGATATCTGACTTATAGACATATGGATATTTTCTCCATCTGATTAGGATATATATAAGGTCATCCTGGAGTTTTGGACCGTTAAACATTATATCATAGAGCGAAAGTCCTGATGTTGTTTTTGCTGAGGCGTCAAATACAACTCGGAGCTTTGTTGTTGTGCTGTCTTCCTTGAATACTGCATGATGTGGTAGGTAATAAATTTGTTCTTCTGGAGTTTGTAGGTCTTTTGATGAAAGTGGTTCCAAGTGATCCAGTAGTGAATATTCGAACATGAATTTTTCATGTTCTTTTTTTAATTCTGGATTGACGTTTAGTTTTTCCTCTACTTGGAAAAATCTGGCGAGGGCTTGTTTGCGTGATTCGCCTAAATTTCCAGTGTTACATGTTTTTAGTGGTAAACTGACTTCATATTTACCATTTGGTTGCTTTGTGCATGTGGCTTTAAATGATTCTTCGCATTTTGTTTCTTCGGGTGTGGTTTGTCTGTCTGGATGCAATTCTTCGACTTCCCAAAATTTTCTAAGTTGGGAGTCTATATCGTTTCGTACGATTAATGTTGTTATTTTGGACGTATTACGGGTTGTTTTTATAGCTCCTGTAACTATCCATCCAAATGCTGTGTTTTGTGCTATAGTGTGTTTTGTGCTATATCTGTCATCTGACCATTTTTTATACCATTTAACATTATTGGACTATAGCTGTCTGCTCCAATTAAAAGGTCAATGGCTGCTAGTGTTCCATAGTTTGGATCTGCTAACATCATGCTGTGTTCGCCTTCATTTGATATGACTTCATGGTATTCATGTGGCATTGTTTTTGTTATGGTTGGTAGAATGCTAGCTCGGCAATGTAATCGAAAATTAGACGAGAATCGAGGTCTAATTTCTAGCTCTACGTAGTGTTTCGAGTAACCGGCCTTGGTTTCACATACACCTGCTATTTCAGCGTGTCCCTTGTGTTTTGTTAATCTTAGAAATTGGGCAGCATTTTCGGTTATAAATGAGGATGTTGATCAAGGATCGATTAAAGCTCGTAGTAATTCTGGTTGTCCGTTCCAACTTGTAATTTTTACTAAGGCTGATGCTAGCATAACCTCCCCTTCGCTGTTTGATATGTATGTCGTAAAGGTTCTGTTCGTTTGTGGTGACGTTTCTGGTGGCTTTGTCATTGGTGAATGCAGTAAGGTATGGTGGTTTTGGTTACAGATTCTGCAGGATCTTCTTGTTCTACATGTTTCGTTGATTGGATGATTGAGGCAATTCTGACATATTTTAAGTTCTGTTATTCTTGCTAGTCTGGCTGATGCTAGCAGTCTAAAAAACTCGTCGCAATTATATATGATGTGTGGTTTGTTGCAGTGATAGCAACTTATATTTTGCTGATTTCCAGCTTGGTTTCTAGAATAGTTTGTTGGTTGGTTTGTTACTTGCCTTGCAACTTGAGTTGTTGCATGCTTTATTGCTTGGTTTGTTGCATGATTTGATACTTGAGTTATTGCATGCTTTATTTGTGAATTTGGCGCATGATTTGTTACGTAGGACCTGAACGGTGTCACTTTGGATTGTTGTCTAGGTTGATTGAAGGATGTTCTTCCATTGTTTATAGTTTCTAGGCTCTGAAATCTGACTTCGAGAAAGTTGAGTAGCGTTTTTAGCGGTGCCCGGTGGTATTTCTCTCGGTTGGTCTAGTGATGTTTCATAAAGCCTTCTAGATTCGTTATCCAATTTTTTAAGCAAAATGTGAGCTATTATTGGATCCCAACTTTTTGTATCGATGTAACTGCTGTTTAGTGCGTAGATACATTCCTTTGTGGTATCATGAAGTGTTCGTATTGCGTATGCTGATTCTCCTGTTATCGATGGTTGCGACAACAATATGTCGAGCGTTGCTGCTACCAATAACCTTTTGTCAAGGAGGTCGTCCATATATAAATCGCGTTTTATTATTTTTGAGGCTTGTGGATAATTGCTAGCTTCGTTATCTGTCAGCTGATGTAGTACTCGAACTGCTAAATAAGATGCTGCAGTCGTTCCGTTAGTTACAGTTTTTAATTTGAATTCTCTGACTGGTAAGTTTGATTTGCTTCTCCAGAGAATTCTGTGAAAGTTTTGGTGCTCTGGATTGAGCATGATCTGTCTAAACATTTTTTCGATATCTGACTTATAGACATATGGATATTTTCTCCATCTGATTAGGATATATATAAGGTCATCCTGGAGTTTGGACCGTTAAACATTATATCATAGAGCGAGAGTCCTGATGTTGTTTTTGCTGAGGCGTCAAATACAACTCGGAGCTTTGTTGTTGTGCTGTCTTCCTTGAATACTGCATGATGTGGTAGGTAATAAATTTGTTCTTCTGGAGTTTGTAGGTCTTTTGATGAAAGTGGTTCCAAGTGATCCAGTAGTGAATATTCGAACATGAATTTTTCATGTTCTTTTTTTAATTCTGGATTGACGTTTAGTTTTTCCTCTACTTGGAAAAATCTGGCGAGGGCTTGTTTGCGTGATTCGCCTAAATTTCCAGTGTTACATGTTTTTAGTGGTAAACTGACTTCATATTTACCATTTGGTTGCTTTGTGCAGGTGGCTTTAAATGATTCTTCGCATTTTGTTTCTTCGGGTGTGGTTTGTCTGTCTGGATGCAATTCTTCGACTTCCCAAAATTTTCTAAGTTGGGAGTCTATATCGTTTCGTACGATTAATGTTGTTATTTTGGACGTATTACGGGTTGTTTTTGTAGCTCCTGTAACTATCCATCCAAATGCTGTGTTTTGTGCTATAGTGTGTTTTGTGCTATATCTGTCATCTGACCATTTTTTATACCATTTAACATTATTGGACTATAGCTGTCTGCTCCAATTAAAAGGTCAATGGCTGCTAGTGTTCCATAGTTTGGATCTGCTAACATCATGCTGTGTTCGCCTTCATTTGATATGACTTCATGGTATTCATGTGGCATTGTTTTTGTTATGGTTGGTAGAATGCTAGCTCGGCAATGTAATCGAAAATTAGACGAGAATCGAGGTCTAATTTCTAGCTCTACGTAGTGTTTCGAGTAACCGGCCTTGGTTTCACATACACCTGCTATTTCAGCGTGTCCCTTGTGTTTTGTTAATCTTAGAAATTGGGCAGCATTTTCGGTTATAAATGAGGATGTTGATCAAGGATCGATTAAAGCTCGTAGTAATTCTGGTTGTCCGTTCCAACTTGTAATTTTTACTAAGGCTGATGCTAGCATAACCTCCCCTTCGCTGTTTGATATGTATGTCGTAAAGGTTCTGTTCGTTTGTGGTGACGTTTCTGGTGGCTTTGTCATTGGTGAATGCAGTAAGGTATGGTGGTTTTGGTTACAGATTCTGCAGGATCTTCTTGTTCTACATGTTTCGTTGATTGGATGATTGAGGCAATTCTGACATATTTTAAGTTCTGTTATTCTTGCTAGTCTGGCTGATGCTAGCAGTCTAAAAAACTCGTCGCAATTATATATGATGTGTGGTTTGTTGCAGTGATAGCAACTTATATTTTGCTGATTTCCAGCTTGGTTTCTAGAATAGTTTGTTGGTTGGTTTGTTACTTGCCTTGCAACTTGAGTTGTTGCATGCTTTATTGCTTGGTTTGTTGCATGATTTGATACTTGAGTTATTGCATGCTTTATTTGTGAATTTGGCGCATGATTTGTTACGTAGGACCTGAACGGTGTCACTTTGGATTGTTGTCTAGGTTGATTGAAGGATGTTCTTCCATTGTTTATAGTTTCTAGGCTCTGAAATCTGACTTCGAGAAAGTTGAGTAGCGTTTTTAGCGGTGCCCGGTGGTATTTCTCTCGGTTGGTCTAGTGATGTTTCATAAAGCCTTCTAGATTCGTTATCCAATTTTTTAAGCAAAATGTGAGCTATTATTGGATCCCAACTTTTTGTATCGATGTAACTGCTGTTTAGTGCGTAGATACATTCCTTTGTGGTATCATGAAGTGTTCGTATTGCGTATGCTGATTCTCCTGTTATCGATGGTTGCGACAACAATATGTCGAGCGTTGCTGCTACCAATAACCTTTTGTCAAGGAGGTCGTCCATATATAAATCGCGTTTTATTATTTTTGAGGCTTGTGGATAATTGCTAGCTTCGTTATCTGTCAGCTGATGTAGTACTCGAACTGCTAAATAAGATGCTGCAGTCGTTCCGTTAGTTACAGTTTTTAATTTGAATTCTCTGACTGGTAAGTTTGATTTGCTTCTCCAGAGAATTCTGTGAAAGTTTTGGTGCTCTGGATTGAGCATGATCTGTCTAAACATTTTTTCGATATCTGACTTATAGACATATGGATATTTTCTCCATCTGATTAGGATATATATAAGGTCATCCTGGAGTTTTGGACCGTTAAACATTATATCATAGAGCGAGAGTCCTGATGTTGTTTTTGCTGAGGCGTCAAATACAACTCGGAGCTTTGTTGTTGTGCTGTCTTCCTTGAATACTGCATGATGTGGTAGGTAATAAATTTGTTCTTCTGGAGTTTGTAGGTCTTTTGATGAAAGTGGTTCCAAGTGATCCAGTAGTGAATATTCGAACATGAATTTTTCATGTTCTTTTTTTAATTCTGGATTGACGTTTAGTTTTTCCTCTACTTGGAAAAATCTGGCGAGGGCTTGTTTGCGTGATTCGCCTAAATTTCCAGTGTTACATGTTTTTAGTGGTAAACTGACTTCATATTTACCATTTGGTTGCTTTGTGCAGGTGGCTTTAAATGATTCTTCGCATTTTGTTTCTTCGGGTGTGGTTTGTCTGTCTGGATGCAATTCTTCGACTTCCCAAAATTTTCTAAGTTGGGAGTCTATATCGTTTCGTACGATTAATGTTGTTATTTTGGACGTATTACGGGTTGTTTTTGTAGCTCCTGTAACTATCCATCCAAATGCTGTGTTTTGTGCTATAGTGTGTTTTGTGCTATATCTGTCATCTGACCATTTTTTATACCATTTAACATTATTGGACTATAGCTGTCTGCTCCAATTAAAAGGTCAATGGCTGCTAGTGTTCCATAGTTTGGATCTGCTAACATCATGCTGTGTTCGCCTTCATTTGATATGACTTCATGGTATTCATGTGGCATTGTTTTTGTTATGGTTGGTAGAATGCTAGCTCGGCAATGTAATCGAAAATTAGACGAGAATCGAGGTCTAATTTCTAGCTCTACGTAGTGTTTCGAGTAACCGGCCTTGGTTTCACATACACCTGCTATTTCAGCGTGTCCCTTGTGTTTTGTTAATCTTAGAAATTGGGCAGCATTTTCGGTTATAAATGAGGATGTTGATCAAGGATCGATTAAAGCTCGTAGTAATTCTGGTTGTCCGTTCCAACTTGTAATTTTTACTAAGGCTGATGCTAGCATAACCTCCCCTTCGCTGTTTGATATGTATGTCGTAAAGGTTCTGTTCGTTTGTGGTGACGTTTCTGGTGGCTTTGTCATTGGTGAATGCAGTAAGGTATGGTGGTTTTGGTTACAGATTCTGCAGGATCTTCTTGTTCTACATGTTTCGTTGATTGGATGATTGAGGCAATTCTGACATATTTTAAGTTCTGTTATTCTTGCTAGTCTGGCTGATGCTAGCAGTCTAAAAAACTCGTCGCAGTTATATATGATGTGTGGTTTGTTGCAGTGATAGCAACTTATATTTTGCTGATTTCCAGCTTGGTTTCTAGAATAGTTTGTTGGTTGGTTTGTTACTTGCCTTGCAACTTGAGTTGTTGCATGCTTTATTGCTTGGTTTGTTGCATGATTTGATACTTGAGTTATTGCATGCTTTATTTGTGAATTTGGCGCATGATTTGTTACGTAGGACCTGAACGGTGTCACTTTGGATTGTTGTCTAGGTTGATTGAAGGATGTTCTTCCATTGTTTATAGTTTCTAGGCTCTGAAATCTGACTTCGAGAAAGTTGAGTAGCGTTTTTAGCGGTGCCCGGTGGTATTTCTCTCGGTTGGTCTAGTGATGTTTCATAAAGATTCGTTATCCAATTTTTTAAGCAAAATGTGAGCTATTATTGGATCCCAACTTTTTGTATCGATGTAACTGCTGTTTAGTGCGTAGATACATTCCTTTGTGGTATCATGAAGTGTTCGTATTGCGTATGCTGATTCTCCTGTTATCGATGGTTGCGACAACAATATGTCGAGCGTTGCTGCTACCAATAACCTTTTGTTATTGTATCTGCTGTTGATGGTTTCCCAGGCAGGGTCATAGTTTGCTGTAGTTGGTTGCAAATGACTAATTAATTTGGCTGCGGCTCCCGTTAGTTTCGATTTAAGATAGCTCATTTTGTGAACTTTTGGTATATTGCTATCTTCATGTATGAATGACGTGAACAGATCTCGAAAAGAAACCCATTTTGTGTAGTCTCCGCTGAAGTCAGATATGTCTATTGGTGGTAGACGATTTCCATTGTACGATTATATTCCTTCTTGGCGTGGTGTTGAAGCCTCTATCAATTGTTTCATTTTGATGGTGGTGTTTTCATATTGTTTTGATAAAACCCCATAATGATCTTCTATAAAGAATTTTTTGGTTTTTTGTTCGTCAAGTTCGACTTCTACGCTGAGTTCATCATGCAGTTCGCTGATTTTGTTCATTAATTCGTTGAGCTGCTTTATTTTTATTTCGAGATGAATATTGCTTAAATCTGCGTCCATGAGTAGGCCTTGACTCCTGAATTTATTCGTAAAGTTGGTTCATTTTAAGATTTTGCCTTTTGTAAAGCTTTGCGGTTGGTCCGGGTGTCATCTCTGGTTCTAGCTCTGGTGGTGTATACAAAGGTACAGCTTGATTGTATAATTCTTCAGTTTGCTCGTATACTTTCCCTTAAAAGTATTGGTGCGTTTGCGGTAGGGTAGTTTCCAGCTGGTTGTGGATCTTGCCAAACTCTTCCCAGTGCAAATCTAGCTCGATTATTTTTTTATTGTAATAATCAGATGTTTTTCTACTGGCGGAGTCCTTACCAAAATTCGTTTTCAAGTTGGTTATTTGTTTGAACAGGGTTTGCTGGCGGTTTATTAGTTGTTCTGGGGTTGCCATTTTTCTGGTTGATATGCGTCTGGTGGCTTTTTTGGTATGATTAGTTGGCTAAGCGTTTTTGTCTGCTGACTGATATGCTTGTTGTAAATTGGTTTGTAAGACCAACTTTTGTGCTGCTGATTGTATTTATGTATTCAGACCAATGATGAAGTTGAAGTGGTCGTAATATATCTCGTCGGGAAATATAGTCGTGTGCTAGTGCTGCTATTTGAACTTGCAGTTAGACCAATGGTGCAGTTGTAATCGTTGGTTAACTTGGCTGGATGTGTTGAGGCTGTAATCGGCTAATATCTCGTGTGGATATGTTGGTGGCTGTAATCTGCTATATCTCGTGTGGATATGTTGGTGGCTGTAATCGTTATATCTCGTGTGGATATGTTGGTGGCTGTAGTTGCTATATCTCGTGTGGATATGTTGATTAGGTGCTGGTAACGTCTGTTGACTCGAAGGACCAGTGTTTGTACCCTGTATAAGGTACAACTGGTGAATTAACTGCTTTGATTAAAATACGGTTGTAAGTCGTATAGTTAACTGATTTATTGTACCTAAACTTCTTCGTTATATACAAGATAATGAGGAAGTTTATTATCCGGAAATATTTAGAGAATTAGATTTATTTACATTCATTTTGTATAAAACCTAAATATTGATATTCGTTTAAAAACAATGCAATTCATATTTATATGAAATATGAATATTTGTTTACTAAACAATTTTTATACTATCTGAGTTTTTTGTTGTTTATAGCTGTTAATTGTTTTAATTTGGATATATGTGATGACAAATTTGTTTATTTATGTTTTCAAGCTCAATTCCTGGTTATGTTGGATGCTGGATTCAACAGCAATTAAACATTTTTGATAGGATGATTCAAGCGATTCTTTGTTTTTGAACTTGAAAAAAAAAACAAAAAAAAATTAATATTAGAGTGGTGCCATATAATTGCTGTAAAAAGAGAAAAAAAAATTATTGCTATTTGTTTGTTCTGTGAAAACTAAAGGGGAGGAATGTAATGAAGAGCTTCTCCATTGGCGAACCAATGAAGCGGCATAGCAGGCTACGTACCTAGAGAATATTAACGCCTGAACGACTAGAGCTCAGTCATCGTGGATTTGATAGTTTGTTACCTGCTACTTCAATACAAATACAGAAATGTACGCAAATTACGTGGATAAACAGAAGTGGAAACAATACGAATGAAAAAATGAAACTCTGGTGACCCTTTTTGCGAAAGAACCGCGCTCAGCACGTTCAACCCCCACAATCATTCCCATACGCCCACACACTCACGCTGCATACACGCTAACATTCACCCACACACTCAGACTGCGAAGCAAGACAATTAAGCTCAAAGACCCGCAGCAAGTACCGAAAATGGTAGTAATCAAAAATAAGTTGTATTGCTATCATCTGATCAATATGATACAGCTCGTAAACCACTGCCATTGCTGGTAAGCCGAGAATCAAATCTTAGAGCACGGGAGAACGTCACACGCTATATCGAAAGTCTTCATTGTTTATTACTTTGTGTTTTATTAATACATGTCCAAAATTCACAAAACCATACGCAATCACCATAAATCACCAAAAAAAGTTATTTACCTCTCAGAAAAAAAATGTTATAACTCATTTGTAAGTCAAATAAATATTTCCAAACCAATTTTATTAAATACCTGTAGTTTACAGTTGGTTAATGTATAATACGGTTAATAAATATGAAACATGACAAGGATTTGTTTTCCTTTTGTTTGGTTTTTATATTATTTGGGATTGATTTTTAATTACTTAAAAATATAAATTAATAAATTTAGGTAATAAGACTTAATATAGTAAAAGGAAAACGTATTTGGAAATCTAAATATTACCTTCGGAGCAAAAATATTTCGATTATAATCATTTCCAATTCAGACCGAATGCTTCTCGCTACACGCATCGCCAGCTCTCACACACACGCATCGACAAGCAAGCCCCCATTCACTCACTGGTACACCCTTTCACGCGCATTCACACTTCTACGTTAGAAAAAAGTAAATAAAATAAACAAAATTCACTCACCCCATGATTATATCCTCCAGGCTTCAAAGTCTTAAGGTCTTAGCCCTCCATCAGCAGTGACTATCCCAGCAGGTAAAGTTTTATTCGTAAAACTGCATAAATTTTATGCAAATGTTGCGTTGAAATACGGTAGTAATAGCAAAAATTTGATATAAATTTTGCGTTGAATTACGGTAGTAATAGCAAAAATTTGATATAAATGTTGCGTTGAATTACGGTAGTAATAGCAAAAATTTGATGTAAATGTTGCGTTGAAATACGGTAGTAAACCACCAAGGTTGGATTGATCTCCTCACAAAAACTAATTTTGTTGATATTTAGAAAATAAAATGCCTTCCACAATCATCAACTTTCCTGTTTAGCATCTTCACCCAACAAAAGAAAATCCAGACGTCAAAAAATTTACAATCCAATCAGACAAAAACAAAATTGACTAAAAGAGATCTCTTATATAGTAATTTAATATCGAAAATTGAGCTACAAAGTTTTTTTTTTGAAGGGGTAATGTTAGCACATTTTCCGTAAAAAAAATACTGATTGTTATTTTGTAATACATAAAATTGTAAGATGATTTCACGAAATAAGTTATTTCCAACGCATTGGGAAGAAATATTAATATATTAGAATGGATTAAACGTAAGTTTAACCGATTTTATGATCTTTATGTATTATGAAATAAAAGCTTACAACAGTATTACAGTAAAATTTAGATCTATAACGGAAAGAGAAATTGATAAAAATACCCATATAAGAAATATAATACGTTTCGAAGACAAGTACAAAACCGATTGTAGGATAATTATTTTTAGCTATTGAGTCGATTGGACAAATATGCACAGCCGTTTGAGGTTTAAAAATATTCAGAGCAATTACGGTTACAGTCCGGAGAATTCAAATTTATGCAGTGTGGTGAAGCAGTGCTGGTGAAAACGCAGTATGAACCAATAATAGGGGATTGTAAAGGAAATATTATTGTTAATTGTTTTATGCTAAGAACAAATTTGTGTAACGGAAACTATACGAAAATATGACTATAGATTGTTGACGAATGAGAAACTATTATGAACTACGAGTGGTAAGCAAAATTGTGAATTATGAGAAAACAGACATTATATAAATCTGGAACTTTACTGCTCTACGCCATCATACTCCAGTCTACATAACAGGAATTAAGTCAACAAAGCCGTAGAAAAATTCATTTCCAAAGTTAATGGCTCAATCCGAAATCGAAATTAACAATCGAATTAATAGTCAAGTTATGCACCGGCGGTATTTGTTCGGAACACATATAAATACCATACCTCTCGGTTTGGTGAACGCATCGAGCACATCCAATTTTCTTATCAACTCCGTATGCTCCTTGCTAATTATGGTAGCAAAATAATGTTTTGATTCTGGCGTAACGGATTATCATATTTTGTGGTTAATGTTCAACGATATCTCTTTCTGTGGACACAACAATTATAGCAGTGTCGTTTATTATTTCACATTCTTTCTGCTTACTGCTGAGTATTGATGATTGCTACTTAACGATTCCTTATACTTTTGAAAATACCGTTCAACGATCGCGAGTGCAAATTCGGACACCACCTACACCATTTGGTTGATCCAACTTAAAAGACCAAGGATGACTGGCTAAGGCCTAGCAGGATGGAGGAGGCGGGATCTGGACGAACCACAGGGTGAGTCATATTTTTATCTATATGGGCATGTGTGTAAGTAAGAATGTGTGCGTGAGTGTATATACGTGGGTTTATGTGCATGGGGGTGCGTGTGTGGGGGTGAATGAACTTGTAATTAACACCTCGATTTTTGGTTTCTTTGTGTTAATAAATCAGCAGGTGCAATTCCGCGTTGTGGGATTAGATCTGTAGCAACCATTGGCTTTATGCAATGCTTCCTACAATCGCTTTATTCTTTACCGTCAATAACAAACAAATCTACTTCGAAACAAATATATTGTTTTATGTACGTAATTTATTTCATGTTTTATCCTAAATTTCATGTTTAAACTTTATATTAATCTTTATGTATAAAATCAACAAAATCATATCGTCGCTTTGATAATGAAACAACGTATTCGCAAAAGTGTAGTTTCGAGATAATTGGGTTTAAAGATTTTTCGATTTTCTGATTTTCGTAAACTCGGCAGCACTATTGAATGAATAAAGATATTGGAAAAAATATTTCTACTAATTAATCTTGACTAATTTCCCCACAACATATTAAAATTTCACATTGGTACCTGCTGGTTTTTCTACCTAAAAAGAGGTGAAAAGTCAATCAGGTACCTTATACGTTATTTCATATTTCATATACGTTATTTCATTTTGCATGGAAGTACGATTAAGCCTTAACTAATTATTATTGAACTAACGCATAATATTCTTACAATTTTTTATTTATATGAACCGGCAAATCATGTAGTAATGAATGATGCTTATACAATATTTTAGATTTACCATTTCGTGTGGCGATCGTAATGTATGTAATATATACGACAATGATTTTACCCCCAAGTTATTATTCTGTAGGAATTGAAATATCGTACATGCATTTACGCTATTTCAATATTTAACCAAATTCAAATTTGCATGTACGTTAATTAACAATATATTAATTTTCACCCCCAGTTATAAAATAATTGGAAAATGTTAAAATGCCACTCTATAGACATCCTTAAGCGGAATGCAGCGCACCCATTATATAATAACAACGTATATATGGCATACGTTATTTCATTATTAAGGCGACGATATATCGTCGCTTTAATAATGAAACAACGTATGCTATTTATACGTTGTTTTTATATTATAGGTGCGCTGCATTCCCCATAAGGGCATCTTTGAATTGGCGTTTTTAAATTTTCGAATTATTTTATGACTGGGGGTAAGAATTAATAAATTATAAATTAACGTCCATGCAAATGCATGCGCACATCAAACTTTAAACTCAAATATCTCGAAACTATACTTTTGCGTATACGTCATTTCATTATTAAAGCGACGATTATAATCAAATAATTAATATAATACATAAAATATAATTACATGCACAGTAAAATTTATATGTATGTATATGTTATGTACTATAGATTTTGTATGTATATATAATTATTATCTATTTCAAAATTAAATAAAAATAAGATTAATCAATATCGGTCTTCCCTTGAAGACAAGTCAAATTATAAATTATTAATTGTTTTATTTTGTAATAATAATAAAATCAAGTGTAAGTGAAGTTCCAGATTATAAAAATTGAATAAGAATATCCAGCGCCCCAACACTGGTGACCCCGACTCCGAAATCAGGAGAAAATAGTGGCGTGTTTTCAACAAATTTACAAACAAAAGTTCTGGAATTTTCATATAAGTATCAAGAAAATGAAAATTCATTATTCAACGTGCTTACACTTTGTCGATTCAACGCTACAATTTTAATCGACCATTGGAACGCAAACAATCAGTTAAATTAGATTGCGTCCAATTATTCTCATCAAATTGAAAAATTATTTGGTAGGTTTAACAAACTATTAAAAAAAACCTTCCAGCATTTTCCGTAACGTTACACAAAACGGAAAAATCAGCTATCATCATATTGTTTATAATTATTCATCGTACATCAAGATCTACTAAAACAATAAAGAATTAAACCTGAAAAACAGAATTCATTGAATTTTTCATCAAGCATCGGATTATAGTAGAAATATCATTTGGAATATAATATTTAAATATTTGGATTTAATCGATTTATCTGGTTTGCAACATTCAGCTCAAGATTCAACTACTTCCGTTCAGCTTAACAGTTTTATTTTAACAAGGTCGCATCAAGTACATGCAAATTTTGGTGATATGGATGTTCTACGATTATTTGATTGTGTTGATGCCAACTAATAATTTAAAAGTAATTTGCTGATTATTGATGTGAGTAATTAAAAAAAATTCTTATGTTTTTTGTTTAAAATTTAATTAAATTTAGAGTTTTAGAATTTCAATTTTTTTTATATTTGATAATTATTATTATAATTGTGCCTTTTGATAAAAGATTACATAAAAGATATTAAAAATTATAACTGAAAGCACAAATTTTTAGTGAAAATTTAATTCTGTGACGTTCTCATTTTGTTTAAACTATAAAATTTTTCAGTTAAATAAATTTTGTTTAGTAAATTTAAATTATATTTTGTAAATATTAGTTGTTGTAGATTTGTTTTATTGAGTTTTCTGAAGTGCATACAAGTTATTGATTTGTTATTGTTATTATTTTCGTGTGTTTTGCCATGGGTATAGATGGTGTGATAAGAAGGAAATGCCTGGTGGTTCTAAAAGTAATGTCGATGCAATTGCTGTAAAATTAGCTCCGTTTTGGTCAAGCTCACCGACTACTTGGTTCATTCAATCTGAAGCACAGTTTTCTTTAGCCCGCGTTACCTCTGATCACGCGAAATATTACCATGTGATAGCTGCTTTACCACAAAGTGCAATTGATTCAGTTTTGGATTATATTCAAGCGCCTCCAGAAGCTGATATTTACAAAGGTTTGAAAGCAAAGTTAATCGAACGTCATTCTTTGAGTGAAGAGCGTCGGATTGAGGAACTTCTGTCAAATACCGAAAAGGGGGATAAGAAACCATCCGAATTTTATAGGCATATTAAACATTTAGCTGGCACTTCCAATACTTTTGGTGACAGTTTGATAACAAAATTATGGCTTAGACGATTGCCTTCTGCTATTAATATCGCATTAATTCCTCAAATTAATAATAAAAAAGGTATTGACGAATTGACTGAACTTGCAGATAAAATCTACGAAGCTACTAACACAGGTTTTAACATTTCATCTACTGGTTCTACAGCACCTGCAGCTATTATGGCACTACAAACTAACAAAATTGATCATCTTGAAAAAGAGATTTATGAATTTAAGTCTATGGTGCAAGACTTGTTTAATAATCAAAACCGTCGCAATTATTTACCACATCGTTCTCGTAGTTCTACGCGTTCGCGCAGTAAAAGCAATTCACGAAATCTTCAGAAGAGACCACTTTGCTGGTATCATTTTAGGTTTGGGAATAATGCTACAAAGTGCGACAAGCCGTGCAATTTTAATTCCAATGGTAAGCCACCAACAAACCAGAATGAAAAAAACTTGTAAATTCCACTCTAATTGCGGCTAATGGTGGAACAGGGAATCAACACCGCTTGTTTATTAAAGATATTAGAAATAAATTCGTGTTCTTAGTGGATACTGGGGCTGACCTCTCGGTCATTCCTCACACTTTGTTTGGTCGTTGTACAAAAGACCCCGATTTTTTCTTATCAGCTGCTAATGGTTCAACAATTAGCACATATGGTACAAAACTGTTACAAATTGACTTGGGATTGCGTCGTAGTTTTATTTATCCATTTTTGTTAGCATCTGTCAAAAGGCCCATAATCGGTGCCGACTTTTTAACTAAATTTGGATTGTTAGTGGACCTGAGAGGTAGACGTTTGGTTGACAGTGAAACCAATCTGGAAATTAATGCTGTTTGCAAATTAGACCCAGATACTCCTTTACCAATGTACTATACTTTGGAAAACAACTACTGTTTTTTGTTAGAAGAGTTTCCTTCGCTCGTTGTATGTCCTAATTATGACTTACCCGTGAAACATTCGGTTGTCCATCACATTGAGACAAAAGGGCCTCTCCCATTTTGTACTCCTAGAAGATTGGACTCTGTGAAATACAATGGTGCGAAATTAGAATTTGAACATATGATTCAATTGGGCATTTGCCGTACATCTTCATCATGTGTTTCATCACCATTGCACTTAGTGTCAAAAAAAGAAACCACGGATTGGCGACCGTGTGGTGATTATCGCCGTTTAAATGCAATCACAATTCCGGACAGGTACCCCATACAACATATTCATAATTTCTCTATGAATTTAAAAGATTGTGAAATTTTCTCGAAAATTGATTTGGTTAGGGCATACCATCATATTTCTGTAGCACCGGAGGATGTCTACAAAACAGCAATTACAACTCCTTTCGGCTTGTTCGAATTTACTAGGATGCTATTTGGCTTAAGAAATGCCAGCCAAACGTTTCAGAGATTTATGAATACTGTGGTAAATGGTCTTGAATTTGTCTTTGTTTACATCGACGATATTTTGGTGTTTAGTAAAACTGAAGAGGAACACAAATCTCATCTTCGGCAGCTTTTTAGTAGATTAGCTGAGTATGGACTAAATGTTAAAGCATCAAAATGCACATTTGGAACTTCGTCGTTAGATTTTCTTGGACACAATATATCCAACAAAGGAATTACTCCATCGCAATCCAGAGTTGAAGTTATTTTGAACTTTCCCTCTCCTGCTTCTATTAGACAGTTACAACAATTTATAGGAATGATAAATTATTATAGCAGATTCATTCAAAAGAGTGCTCATCTTTTAGCTCCATTACACTCCCATCTCTCTTCAATGATTAAACTTAAATCAAAGAAACAGAAGTTCGATTGGCCTGAAGAATGTGAAGAATGGTTTAAGAAATGTAAAGATGCATTAGCGCCATGCACTCTACTAGCACATTCTAATGATTATGCTACATTTAATATAACAACTGATGCTTCTAGTTGGGCAATAGGTGCTGTTCTCGAACAATTTAATAATGGTCAATGGGAACCTTTATCTTTGTATTCAAAAAAAATATCTCCAACTGAAACTAAATATTCTGCTTTTGATAGGGAATTGCTTGGTATCTTTCAAGCTCTAAAGCATTTTCGGTATTTCATTGAAGGCAGAGAATTCACAATCTTCACCGATCACAAAGCACTTACATCTAAAACTGAACATAGTCAGTCAGTCAAGGCACTTACGTCAGTCAAGGCACTTAGATTATATCGCACAATTCACTAGCGATATTAGACATATTAGTGGAAAAGAAAATGTGATTGCAGATTGTTTATCTCGGCTTGGTAACTCAAATATCCCTGCTTCAAGCATCGATGCTATAGATGCAAGTGCTCAAGCAATACTAAATTTGCAGCAGTCAGATGATGAACTGAAGACACTAATCGCTTCTCAAGACAGAAAACCCAATTCTAAATTTAAATTGGAACTGACTGAACTACCTTTTACAAAAGAGCTTTTATGGTGTGATATGTCGACAGGGAAGCAACGTCCCTTTGTGCCATTGCCTTTAAGAAAAACTGTGTTCGATCAACTACAAATTGGTTGCGTCTCGATATTTTTGGCTCAATTTAAACAAAAATTGTTCTGAATAGACAAAAACTTGCGTACCGTGTCAAAGAAGCAAGGTGAACCGTCACACACGCTCAGCGCAGGGAACATTTACTGTACCTCAATCACGATTTCAGCACATTCATTTGGATCTGGTGGGTCCACTTCCAGTATCTAATGGATGTTCGTATATTCTAACCATAGTGGACAGATTCACTAGGTGGCCTGAAGCCTATCCGATACCGGATATGCATTTACCGTAGCAAAAACTTTAACTTCTCAGTATATATCACGCTTTGGAATACCATTAGAGATTACCACCGACCAAGGTTCACAATTTGAATCAAAACTGTTTTCTGAACTGACTAAATTTCTTGGAAGTCCCCGAATTCGCACAACAGCCTACCACCCTCAAGCAAACGGGATGATAGAGCGCTTCCATCGAGTATTAAAATCATCTCTAATGGCTCGCGGCAATACTATACGAATTGGTTTGATGAAATTCCTTGGGTTCTTTTAGGTCTACGAGTCACAGTTAAAGAAAATCTTAAATATTCCCCAGCTGAGCTAGTATATGGTGAAACTTTAAAAATTCCAGGAGAATTTTTTTCTCAAACTGCAGAACCGTCGCTTGATCCTAACAATTTCGTTAGCAATCTTAGAGAACAAATGCGAAATGTTAAATTTTCTGAACCACGACTAGCCAATCAATCAATTTTTGTCCCAGACGATCTTCATTCAAATGAATACGTCTTTGTAAGAGTCGATAAAATCAGGAAAGGCTTAAATCCTCCTTATGATGGACCTTTCAGAGTTTTGAAAAGATTCCGAAAACATTTTGTTGTTGATATTAAAGGTAAAAACACATCAGTATCAATTGATAGATTGAAACCAGCTTATACCTCAGAGATCACTGCCGGTTTGAATGAATCAAGTTTGCGTAAAGTGTCATTTAGAAATAATTAAATTTTTGAAATTGTAGCGCTACGCTGGAGGGGAGTGATGTAGCAACCATTGGCTTTATGCAATGCTTCCTACAATCGCTTTATTCTTTACCGTCAATAACAAACAAATCTACTTCGAAACAAATATATTGTTTTATGTACGTAATTTATTTTATGTTTTATCCTAAATTTCATGTTTAAACTTTATATTAACCTTTATGTATAAAATCAACAAAATCATATATGATCAAATAATTAATATAATATATAAAATATAATTTTATGCACAGTAAAATTTATATGTATGTATATGTTATGTACTATAGATTTTGTATGTATATATAATTATTATCTATTTCAAAATTAAATAAAAATAAGATTAATCAATATCGGTCTTCCCTTGAAGACAAGTCAAATTATAAATTATTAATTGTTTTATTTTGTAATAATAATAAAATCAAGTGTAAGTGAAGATCCAGATTATAAAAATTGAATAAGAATATCCAGCGCCCCAACAGACCCATAATATTTTTATGTTTTTTTCTTGTATTTAAATTTTAATTAGTGCTTCATTTTAGGTGATTTAGTCATTTATTAGTACTTATTGTTGAAAAATATGAAAAAAACAAAAAGGAAAGGAGAATTTGTGGCTAATGGTTACAAGGTTCCTGTTAGCCCAAATAATGATAATGAAAGTTTATCGGAAAAGAGTGCCACTACTACAAACAATCAAGAAAAAAAATGGTCAATAATTCATTGGCAAGATTGAAAACACATAGTCGAAAAATGATGTGATGAACCCGAAACGACTGGGTTAGAAAAAAAATAATGTTATTCGACGCGAATTATAAGGCGATTAATATTGAAAATTGAAATCATGAATAACAAACAGGATGAATTAAAGAAAGCGGTTGTTGAACGTAAATTGGTCGACCGTCAGTACATCGAAAAGGAATTCAATGTTGACGGATATGCGAGAAGTAAACCATATAAGAGCAATCTAGAATATTTTTATTACATTTACAATATTTTTTTCTGTTTTTTCGTATACGATGGGTCATAATTTATCCGAACATGGAGAGCAAAATCTTCATTTTCATGAGCGGGCAAATAACTGTATGAACCTACTTCTACAAATAAAATTCTAAATTATATTCTTATCTCTAATTATATAAACTACCTCATATTTGTGGGTTACAGAATATCAAATTAATTAGTTGTTTATAATCTCCCATTCGTAACAACTATGGCATTAGGGATGAAAGTAGTCCGACTGTGGATGAAAAGGTATGCATCTATACGAACTAATGCCAGTTGCATATTGGGAAACACTGAGAGTGTATGAGTGTATGAGGGGTGAGAGTGTATGAGGGTGTGAGGTGTGAGAGTGTATGAGGTGTGAAAGTGTATGAGGTGTGAGAGTGTGTGAATGTGTGAGTAAATCAGAAGTGAGGCGTGGTGATCGCAGTTCTTGTCACGTATGGGGTCGCCAGAGTCTAGTCATTTCACTTGGCTTTTCCTTGATCCATTTGTTATCAACGTACGCGTACAATTGTTTATTTGTGCTGGAGCAGCAGGTATTCTTCTTTCGACCCCACTCACTGAAGCTAGTTTGGGGCTTTAATAATCTCGCTAGGTACGCGGCCTGCTATGCCACTTCGTTGATTATTCAACCAAGCAGCGCTTCATTACACATGTTTGCCAGTATTTGGTCATTACTACAATGCTGGTCATCATTTTTGGCCCGTTACTAGGCCAACTGTACAACTTTGTATGGGCCATTGCTGCTGTTTTTTCTCTGGCCCATGAATGACAACCATTTATTGTCCGAAGTCATCATCCATTAAAATTTTGTTAATGGCCCAGTCGTGGTTGCCAGAACTCGCCCATTGCTGCATTACTGGCTGCCAGTAATGAACCATTACTGGACCAGTTGTACAACCTTGTATTGGAAGGGAAAAATTTTGTAGAAATAGTTTTTTTGAATGGTACAAATTTTTCAAATCTAATTGTGAGCAATTCATAAAAATATCAACACAATCATTAATATTTTTATGTTGAAATTCAGAGGACCAATCGATGTTTGTTAAATATGTTGCAAAATTATTTTGTACTTTATGAAAATTAAATTAAAAATCAGTACTATTAGCGGATCGATTGGATTTTTTCTTAATCCTGAGAGATACTTCCAAACTTTTGTGATTAATGTTGTTCGATACAAATGGATGCTTTGATTCAGTGATATAAATCCAATCAATATCATTAGCAAAACTTAAATCAAGATACTTATTTGTGTTGATAGCTATACCGTTAAGCTGGTATATGTCAAGAGAAAAAATGGTGTCCAAAAACATAGACTCAACGTTGTTTGATACATTAGATGGCAGTATATAATTAGATTCTATGTCAAAATCCTAGTTTAAATCTGGTAAATTGAAATCCCAAAAATTAGAATTCTATCTTCAGGGTTAATATCGCCGCATATTTCACTTATCACTTCACAACAGTTAGCATACACCCTGTATGGGGATCATGGAGGAATGTACACGACAAATATTAATAGATTCATCTTTCCAATCACGATTTTAACACATAACATTTCCAGAAATTCTATCAAGAACTTAATCCTCTCACTTTGAATGAAAGATTTAAGAGCTATAAGAACTCCACCCCTTGTTACCCCTTGATTTGTTACTATTCAGGATTGAGCGGTCACATTGTGAATATTCAACTAGCTGAAGTTCAAATCCTATTGGTATGCCAATCTCCGCAATGTTCAGTAGACAAATCACTCGACTGTGTTAACAATGCACTCGTTGACAATAATTTGACAACACTTTTTCCTCCAACTATTGTGATAGGTGACTTTAATGTTGGTTTCAATAGGTGAAAAACACGTGAAATCAGCATGGTCTGGAAATGAGGTTTTAATTTTGTATATTTAGGTATTGGAATTCATTGACATCAATAAAAAAAAAATTTCTGCGTTTTCAGTTTTTTTTTTAACCCTGTCACAAGATACAGGGTGTTGAAAAATCAAGAAATTGCTCGACCCTGGTGTATTGAAATGGCTCTACAGCCAAAACTACTGGACTGATTTTAATGTTATATAGCTCAAACTGTAGGTATTGAACAGAGCTAATCAAAATAATAATTCACATTATATGACCTTGAACACTTTCTTTTTGAAAAATAACGGTTAAAAGTTCAAATTCGATTTTCTAGAAATGCAATTTTTTAAATTTTTGATTTTTAATATGTGAAAGGTACATATGTTACTAACATTTCATAAAAAATTCAGGAGGGGAAAATTTTTTGTTTTTTTTTATTAATTTTATTGCAACACGCCTTAAAATTTTTCATCATAAAAATAAGTGGAGTTAAAAAGTTAACAGTTTTTTTTGGATTTACATATATGTTTTTATAATAAATTTTAATTTTAACTCAAAATAAATATTTTAAACATTTTTTATCATTTATTTAATTTTACATTACTAAATTCCGTAGAGTTAGAATAACGTCTAGCTAAGATTGATCCATCATTTGTAGGAATGTATGAGTGATATCCTCGTGTTCCCGAAATTGTTTTTAAATTGGCGTATCTATCAGCTAGTTGTTTCGTTTTGCAATGTAACCTGCCTCCGTTACATAGAAAAATGCACGTTATCTTGAAAATTGCCTGGAGCTGCTGCCCAGTTATATAACTCCAAAGGTGTTGACATAACTTTGTCGTATTCTTTCTTAAGACTCGCTCTAGTTGCTTTTCTTTTTACTTTTCCTCCAATTCCATCACATCAGAACTGCTCAAACCAGGTAACGAGGAGGTACAGTTCACCAAGGAGTAGTTAGTTGAAGACGTACAAACAATTTTTTTGATAGCAGTACTGTAGCCACTCTATATTCTGATCTAATAGACTAAGAGCCCACGACGGCCAGACCTTCGTTATTTTATAAAAGCTGAAAGTTTCCCTGCGCATACTCCCTACTCAGGTAGGCACGAATAGCGACATATAAAGTTTGGATAATGGTGGCTTTGGCAGGGAGCAGGTAACAGAGGGGCCTCCAAAGTTTCGTGAACGTATAAAAGGTATTTTTTTTATATATTCTTCGGGATTGTATTAGAAGTCACGTCACCCATTGCCAGACACTTGCTATCGTGGCAAGCCCCTGCCAGACGCCCTTAAACTTTATCAATTTGTTATGTTACGTCGTGGGCTCTTGTTGTATAAGCTATAATCTTATCTGGTAATTGAAGTACTTATATATTTTTGTGTTAAAAATAATATAATATTTGCTGTGATAAAATATACTATATCGAATATTAAGTAATCTCTCTGGACTTAAATTGCCCAGCTTTATTTTTTGAGAGTCAACAAAACATGTGATAACAATATGTGATTAAAAATTAACTAAAAGTCAATTTTTCTCCATAAAACAAAAACAATACTTCCACTACACCTAAGTGAACAAAAAATAGAAACTAGGGAAAAGTATAATATGAGTCTAAACCAGGAATGGGGAACCATTTTACCATTAAAGGCCAATTTTAATTTTGCAAATCGTTAACAGGCCGCATTATGCCGAGTATTGTTACCAAGCTTGGGGGCTGCATCTGTTACTATAATGGCTCTTTTAGACTCTGTTCAAAAGCGTGCTAAACGAATTGTTAATTTTTTCTGATCTCGTTGTTTTTTATAAATAACTTCATCAGCAGTGTTTGGATGAAATCAAATTCATTATGCCTGCAAACAGTCAAGCTGTTGAGATCACTCACTCACCACTGTCATATAGTGACAGAATGCAGAGGGGTTTCTTTGTTTGCACAACGAAATCAACTAGCTGATAGATACGCCAATTTAAAAACAATTCCTGGAACACGAGGATATCACTCATACATTCCTACAAATGATGGACTAATCTTAGCTAGACGTTATTCTAACTCTACGGAAGTTAGTAATGTAAAATTAAATAAATGATAAAAAATGTATTTTGTGTTAAAATTAAAAATTTATTATAAAAACATATATGTAAATCCAAAAAAAAACTGTTAATTTTTTAACTCCACTTTTTTTTATGATGAAAAATTTTAAGGCGTGTTGCATTAAAATTAATAAAAAAATCAAAAATTTTCCCCTTCTGAATGTTAGTAACATATGTACCTTTCACATATTAAAAAATCAAAAATTTAAAAAAATGGCATTTCTAGAAAATCGAATTTGAACTTTTAACCGTTATTTTTCAAAAAGAAAGTGTTCAAGGTTATATAATGTGAATTATTATTTTGATTAGCTCTGTTCAATACCTACATTTTGAGCTATATAACATTAAAATCAGTCTAGTAGTTTTGACTGTAGTGCCATTTCAATACACCACGGTCGTCTTAAGATAGGGTAAAAAAAAAACTAAAAACGCAGAAATTTTTTTTTTATTGATGTCAATGAATTCCAATACCTAAATATACAAAATTAAAACCTCATTTCCAAAATTGCATATTTTTTGCTGATTTCACGTGTTTTTCACCAATAATAATCCTCAAAACTGGCTCTCAAACTATTTTCTACAAAAAAATTTACAAAGAAAAATTCATGAACCAACAACAGTTGAAGCTACAACAATTGATAATATATTTTCGAATATAAATAATTTATAAGCTGGCGTTATTGAAGCATTCTTTAGCCACCATAAACAGCTTTAGGTAAAATGCAATCCAACGTGAAACTAAGCTAACAAAAACTGTTGTTTTCTCAAATATTATATACACGGAACCCTCAGCGAGCGAATTATATTCGCGCTTGCCTGACTTTTTAATATGAATCGCTTCTGAAATGTTTCTTTTTAATGAATTAGATTGAAAACTCAATATTTAACGACTTATTCTTAATAATAATTAACTTATAACTTGACTTATTCTTGTAACGACTTATTCTTTCTAACAGGTTATTATATCGAGGTTTTTTATTCAACAGGTTACAGTTTTTCTATTTTCTGAAATATCTGTATTACCGGTAACGCGAGAATCTTAGATCGGTATTACCGGTATTGTCAAATCGGTAATTTTGAAAGCTCTAATTACTGTGGAGGTTCAACCTCCCCGATGAAGTTTTTGGATTCAAATATTCAACATTACCGTTACAGAAGAGAATAAATTATGAAACAAGCAAAATATATGGTTTAATATTTCTTTTGTGAATTCGGCTCTGGTTTTCTTGTGGATCTATTTTAGTTACTAAAGCCGCATTTTATTTAGCTTATTTTATTTGTATCTTGCGGGCTATTTATGATTTTATCACGTCATAGTAACATTATAGTCCAGTAAATAAAGGTTAAAAGGTCGCAAAAATCCTGTCGCGGACGGGACCTGGCGGAAATTGTTGGTCTTACCGAGTACTTTGACGTGAGCAAAATTACCTTGGGGTTCCGACCCTGTGAGCCTGGAAAATGGCCCTCAAAGTGTCAGAAGTAGTTTCCGGGTCATATCTCCGGAAATATGGCAGTTAGGGTATTCCTGTTTAGCTAGAAATAAAGGTGAGCTAATTATCTACAGAAATGGTCCTATTCATTTTTATCGTAAACCCGATAGTTTCCGAGATAACGGACTCGAACCTTGTCCTGCATTTTTCTCTTCATCATGCAGCCAGAACGCCGCTTTACACGTATTTATTAAGGAGCGGCGGACAAATTAGCGGATAACTCGGTCAAAATTCAATATTTTTCGATGGTTCAAAATTCATGTGAAAGAGAAAACCCGTACCTGTCACATCCTGTGATAAAATTCCTGTTATCACGTTTGTAAGCGAGTGCAAACGGCGGTCAAAGTTTCTTTTTATCCGGTTTTCTGACGCTGTTTTAAATTGATTCATATTTTTTTTAAAAATTGTGTTTTTATATGTTTCTTTCTTGATTATTGTACCTGTGGGGGTCTTGAAACATCTCAGAAAGTTTGCCACAGTGGCTTTCTCGCACTTTTAAACAAAAGGGAATTTATTAATTTCCATTTTGAGGACTTTCATGGAGTTTCGGAAAGTCCGCGGAAAACCATTAATAAAAGATTTATTGTCTATTAAAGTGCCTCATAAGTTACACAAATTTGTACCTTAGAATGTCTAGTTTCCGATCGTATTTTTCAAATTGTTTAGAAATTTCCAGGGCTCTTTAAAAGTTGATTTTACGCCCACACGGGAAAAAAACTGGCCAAATTTTTCAGAAACTTTTTTTTCTTTCCGAGGAATGTTTTGGGTATTGTTACTTATATAAAAGTAAAGCTGATGTTCTCAGCTTTCCATTGATATAAATAATGTCATTGTGTTTAATCCACAAAAAAAAAAATTGAAAAAGTTTCTCTGAAATTATTTATGATAATTTCCTCTTTTTTTCTGCTTCACGTGGCGGCGCGTATATTACGTGTATAATATCGGTCCGCGCAGGCGCGCACACATGGCACACACACACTGGCTTCACGCGTCCCTCGTGGACTTATATTGTTATTGTTATTGTATTAATCGTCAACAATAGTACATTATGATGCTAGGACGTAAAGCTAAAGATTTTGGACGGATGTGGAGTCGAGGCGCTAGCCGAGATTTTCACCCACATTAAGTCCAAAATAGCTTACGTCCGTGCATCATATACTATTTTTTATTCGCCGCAAGCAAAATATTTTAAGAAAATTTGTTTATTCTAAATTAAAATTATAAATCTTCATAAATTTTAAAATAAAAATATGTGGAACAAGTAACCTTTGACAAAATATTAATTATTTTTTTCAAATTATTGTGCAGCTATGACAACAAATGATAACAACTATTTTAATTGGATAATGAAATTTTGAATTTAAGGGTTGCTTTGATAAAAAATTTTATTTTTCATAGAATTTAAACAAATACAAATGCTTTTTACTTTTTTGGACGTAGCTATGACAACAAAATAAATAGTTGAAAAAGTAACACTTTAATATGTAGGCGAATAAAAACGTCATTTATTATAAATTATTAAATTAGAAATCGACAACATATAACGCATTTACAGCGACATAACAAATTAGTACATGTATAATTTAAATTTGTGTGTGACTGATCCTTCCTATGCTCCTATATGGCCGCGATAATTTCGCAAATACAACGAGAAAGCCATTGTCATTTGCAGGTCAAATTTTTCAGGCCAAAACATGGAGCTGTGGGTATTTCTAAGCCCTCAGCTCTCAAATTTGATGAGAATCTGGCGTTTTTTCATGGTCTCAAATTTGACAATTTTTCACTACCCGTTTTTGCAAAAAGTATCAATGTTGCGAAAAAAATGAATAGGACCAATTCTGTAGATAATTAGCTCACCTTCATTTCTGGCTAAACAGTAATGCCCTAACTGCCATATTTCCGGAGATATGGCCCGGAAACTACTTCTGACACTTTGAGGGCTATTTTCCAGGCTCACAGGGTCGGAACCCCAAGGTAATTTTTCTCACGTCAAAGTACTCGGTAAGACCAACAATTTCCGCCAGGTCCCGTCCGTGACAGGATTTTTGCGAGCTTTTGATCTTTTTCGACCTTTATTTACTGGACTATTAGTGGAAAATCATAACCTTAATCGCAATTAAGATATTTGTGTTTAAAAAATTGTCATAATTAAAAATAATTTTAACAAAGATCTCTTAACTCAGAATCAACCTGTTAAATTGTTTTGAATTTCAGGGAGCCCATCTTTTTGTTTGCATTATGAAAGTCTGTTTGTAATTTGTGACAAAAATGTGACTATCTATATCTCAAAATTATATATGGATAATCATTGTCGAAGTCGCCATTACTTATGTTCACCCATAACTATAATTATTATTCACTTATTTTTCTAATTATTCAATATCTAAGGTTGTTTGTTTTGTATTTTTTACTCAAATGTTTTCGTAATTTAATTTATGTTGAATTTTAAATAAAGCATTAATTTGAATTTATTTAATACGTTCTCGTAGAGTTAATACAAAATGTATGCGTTTGTGTTGTAAAAATAAGTTTTCATTTGTTTATGGAATGCTACCCAATTAGATGGTAAAATATGTTTGTATATATTATCATTTTTAAGTTAACGAATTTTGATGCAATTTTAAATTGAAACAATACAGTGCGCCATCTGGAAATGTAAATAAATCATGCATATTAGAAAAACAAACGAGTTGCAAAACGGCCTGGCTTCAATTTGCTTTTATGATGAAGCTATAGTCATTAAAACTTCTTAAAGTATTAATTATACTTTAATTACTCATTTCCACTTCTATACATAGATATTTTTTATTTTATTGTTATTATTTTTTTTTTCCTTTATCTCCCTTTAGGAGCTTAGGGCGTCTACTAGACTGGACCATCTGACTGTGTTGGGGGCAATCGCTTTCAGTTCACCCCATGTCTTGCCAATTTGTTTTGCTTCAGCTAGCACAGTTTTTTTCCACGTCGTGGGTGGTCTTCCAACTCTCCTTTTTCCTTGTGGATTCCACTCTAGGGACATTATTGTTATATCTTCAGCTGGTTTTCTCAGTGTATGTCCTATCCATCTCCATTTCCTTTGTTTTATCTCGATCTCAATGTCTAACTGCTCTGTCTGCCGTAGAAGTTCCTGGTTACTGATGGTGTTCGGCCAGAAGCATTTGATCAGTCTTCTCAGGCATTTGTTCACAAACACCGGTAGTTGATTTGTGATCTTTCTTGTAGGTTTCCACGTTTCACACCCATACAGCAGTACTGACTTGACACATGCATTGAACATTCGTAGCTTTGTCTTTCTTGACAGGACGGATGTATTCCAGATCTTGGGAAGCATATTGAACGTATTTCTGGCTTTGTTAATACGCTGACTGATATCTTCTTCAGTCCCACCTGTTTTTGATACAGTACAACCAAGGTACACAAATTTGTCAACTTCGTCCACTTGTGTATTGTTGATGGTAATTGGTGTTATCGTTTTGATGTTCAATCTCATAGTTTTTGCTTTTCTGATGTTAATGTTGAGACCGACTTCATGTGCAAGGGCTGATAGCTTCTGTATTTTCTGCTGCATGTCCGTATGTGTGTGTGTAAGTAGACAGATGTCATCTGCGTAGTCTAGATCATTGAGCCATCTTGTTATGTTCCATTGGATTCCATTTGGACTTGCGTCATCGAGCTTTCTCATGATCTTATCTAGTACTATTAGGAATAGTAGCGGGGATAGTACACAGCCTTGTCCAACTCCTCGGTGGTTGTAGTATTTATCACTTTGTTGTCCTTTGTATTGTATTCTGTTTCCAGCATCCCGATACATTTCTTTGATTAGATCAACTATTTTCTTCGGGACGCCTATTTCACAAAGTGTCTTCCATATCGCACTTCTGTTGATTGAGTCGAAAGCGCGTTTGAAGTCCACGAAGAGGAGATAAATTGGTGAATCCCATACAAGGTTGTACAACTAGTCCAGTACGGGTCCATTACTGGCAGCCAGTATAGCAGCAATGGGCGAGTCCTGGCAACCACGACTGGGCCATTAACATAATTTTACTGGATGATAACTTCGGACAATAAATGGTTGCCATTCTTGGGCCAAATACTGGCAACCATGACTGGGCCGTTAAAAAAAATATACATTATTATCATATGTAAATTTAAATAAATTAAATACAAACTAATTTAAAATAAAATAAAAATGATGGAAAAAATTCAAAACTCCCCATACAACTGGTTCAGTTGCAAGAATGGCTGAGTAATGGCAAAGACCGCCCTGACTCCGCCAGTACTCCGCCATAAAAAAAATATAAAAGAATATTTTTATACATAAATTTAAATAAATTATTTACAAAATAATTAAAATAAAATAGAAATGAAAATAAATTAAAACATATACCAACCTTTTCTTTATTACCATAGTCTTTCAACCAACAAGGCGATAACTAAACTTTATGTGAAATTTTTCAAACTATGTATTTCTAAAAGGGATAATACTCTAGTGAAATTTAAAAAAAATGACAGATTGGTAAATTCATGGCTACAGTACTGGCCCAATAACAATAGCCAAGTAATATTTACCATTCATGGGCCATTGCTTGGCCATTCAAAGGTAACAATATACTGGCTATTTTCTGTAAACCATAGATCGGCCGATGATTGGTTCTAGTATTGGCCCAGTAACAAAAGCCAAGTACTGTTAACCATTAATGGACCAGTGCTTGGCCGTATGTCAATGTCTGGCAAAACCTACTTGGGATTCATTCGTTTGATTGCTCTATGATGATATGGATTGTGTTGATATGATCGGTGCAGCTTCTTCCTGGTCTAAAGCCGGCTTGTTCGTTTCTCAGTTTCATGTTAATTGATGGAGATATTCTTTCGAGAATGATCATCGCTAGTATTTTCATCACTGTGTTGAGCAGAGATATACCTCTCCAATTTTTGCATTCGCTTAGATCACCGTTCTTTGGGATTGTTATGGTTAAACCTTCTTTTCATTTGGTTGGTATTTTACCTTTGTTCCATACATCAGCTAACAGTGGTTTTAGAGCTTCTGCTGTTGTGTTTACATCTGCTTTGAGTAATTCTGCTGATATATTATCTGTACCAGCAGATTTGTTATTCTTGAGTTTCTGGATGGCATCTCTAACTTCCCGTTCCGTTGATGAATGGGTGCTGATAGTTTCGTTATAGTTGTCATCCGGAGACTGCAAATTATCTTCATGTTGGTGGCAGTTGTCTTCGGAGTATTCTTTCCATTTATTTAGCTGTTGTTCATGCGTTGTGAGGGTTTGACCAGATTCATCCTTTATTGGTGGAGTGTTTGTGTATTTGTTGGTGACCTTTTTCACGCATTTGTGTAGTGTGCGCATATTTCTATTAGCTGCTGCTGTTTCTGCAGTCTTGAGAATGCTTTCTGTGTATCTTCTGCGATCATTCCTTGCCATCTTTTTAACTTGTTTTGCTGTACTTTCATATTTGCTGCGGATCTCGGTTGTGTTCTGGTGACACAATTGCAACTTGAGCTGACGACGCTCTTCAATTTTCTTCCAGGTATCATCGCTAATCCATGGTTTCCGTGATTTGTCTTGGTATCCAAGCACATCTGTAGCAGTTTTGACGTAAGCTTCTTTAACTTGTTCCCATTTTTCATCAATGCTGGTGGTTTCGTTGTTTGGAAGATTGAGCTGAAGCGATTCTTTGAAGATGTTATTTGTATTTATGTCGCTCAATCTGTTGATGTTAAATTTCCTCTGACATGACTTGTTGTGTTTTACAGCGGCTGGTTTAATTTTGAATGTTGCAATTACCAGTTGATGGTCGCTGTATATGTCTGCTCCTCGCTTTGCTCTGACGTCTTGTAGTGAGGAAAGAAACTTCTTATTCACCAGTACGTGATCAATTTGATTCTTGGTTCTTCCATTTGGTGATGTCCAAGTGTATTTGTGTATGTGCTTGTGTAGGAATTTGCTGCCCCCTATGAATAGTTGATTTGTGACACAACAATCGATGAGCCTATCTCCATTATTGTTACGTGTTGATTCTAGTGCATGTTTGCCCATGACTGATTCCATTCCGGTGTTGTCGGTTCCAATTTTGGCATTGAAATCACCTTGTACTATTTTGATGTCATTTCGGTGTGCACTAGCCAGTGTTGCTTGGAGTTGTTCGTAGAATTCATCTTTTGTCGCATCATTAGCTTCTTCGGTAGGTGCATAGCACTGTATGATCGTTGTATTTCTAATTTTCGATTGGAATCTTGCTGTTATTATTCTACTACTGATTGGTTTCCATTCGAGAAGTGCTTTCTTTGCGTTAGGTGTTGTTAATATTGCTACGCCTTGTTCATGTGTATTGGATCTACCAGAGAACATCATGTAGTTTCCTTCACTTGTTGTTAGCTCTCCGCTGTTTTTCCATCTTACTTCACTGAGTCCTAGTATCTCGATGTTATACTCTTTCATTACTTTCTCAACTTGTGCTAACCTCGATGTTTCTATCAGAGTTCTGACATTCCAGTTTCCTATTCGTGTCCGGGTACGGTAGCCAAGGGTCGATATTTGATTTTTTTTCCGGTTTTGTTTTGTTTCGATTTCCTTTCTAGTATTCGTTTCTTTAATCATTTGAATTTCGGATTCACCTTTCGGATTCACCTTTCGGATTAACGGGTGATTGGGCCATTGAATCTTAGCCAGTTTCCAGGGCTGCTGGATAAGGTATACTGGCATACCGTAGGCGAGATATTCCTGCTTCAATTGTAATAGAGCGCTTTTTCGTTGGTGAGCCAATGAAGCTGCGTAGCAGGTCGCGTAGCTAGATTAGGATATTTATATGCACCGGGCTAGCGGCAGTATGGAGTTCGATTTGTAAATCCTGCTATTCCAGCACAAATACGGAAAGGTACGCGAATTACGTGATTTAAACAGAAATGGAAAGAAAACAAGTGAAAAAAGGAGACTCTGGCGACCCCTTTGGCGAAATAACCGAGATCAACACGTTCAACCCCACATTTTTTTTTTTTTTTTTTAGTTTTGTTTTATTTCCCAACAAAATTTTCAATACAGGAAAATATAGATTTAAAATTTTCAGCGAAATAACAAAAGTTATAGATATGATTTTAAAAGATAACAAATAATACTAACGTATAATAAAATCAAATAATTAATTCTTAACATTACAAAAATTTATCCTTGATATAATTCATTATTGTTTTCATTTAATTATTTAAATTACTTAATATATTTTAACTTTATTTTTTCTTTTTTTAATTTACTTTATTTTAATATTAAATTCAATTGAATTTCATTTCTTAATTCAAATCGCTTATTTTTGGATTAAACTCAAACCTCGATTTGAATAAGTGAACATATTACGCGTGGTGACTCAAATTATAAGCTTCGATATAGTCATCAAAAAGTTTTTCTTTCACTTTGCTTTTAAAAGTAGAATAAATGGCGCATTTTACATCAGTCGGTAAAGCGTTAAACAATTTAAGGCCTAAGTAAAATAAGCTATTTTGAGTTACGTTATATCGGAATTCTGGCAATCGATAGTAAAAGGCATTTCTAGTGTTCCATAACGTTATGGCAATATTTACCACTAACAGCTGGTTATGTTTAATATCATTTAAACGCATCTTATAAATACAGTACATATATTCAAATAAAATTAATAGTAAATTAAGTTGTGCAATTAATAGTAATTTAAGTGGTAAAATATTACATGAAAACAAAAATTTGCTGGGTGTACGAGTTGGTAAACCATGGATTGCTTTAATGGCTTGTTTTTGTAAATTTTATAGGTAGCAAATTCTCGAGGAAGCCGATGCACCCCAAATCGGAATAAGATATAACATATGAGATTGGATGTAAGCAAAGTAGACATTCATTGCAACATGTATAGGAAGAAACTTAGCAACTCGTTTTAAAACAGCAATCATAGGAATAATTTTTTTACTAATACTATCAATTTGTACTGACCAATCAAGAATTGATGACATATGTAACCCTAAGTATTTGATTGTTTCAACCCTATTTACATTTCCTTGAGTTGTTTACATGATCAAACCATGTAACCGTTGAAACATTTTTCATTTTATAAATAATACATTTTGTTTTATCAACATTTAAGCTTAAGTGATTTTCGGCTAGCCAGTATGTAATTAAAGTTAAATCATTTTCCATGGATGATTTTAAGGCATTAATATCAGTTTGAGAGTACGTAATAGCAGCATCGTCTGCAAACAATTGAAGGTTACCAGATAGATTTAGTTCAAACATGTTATTGATATATATATATATATATATATATATATATATATATATATATATATATATATATATATATATATATATATATATATATATATATATATATATATATATATATATATATATAAGGAATAGAATTGGACCGAGAATTGACCCTTGAGGTACACCACACGTTACTGGTAGTGGTGATGATTTTATACCGTTAATTTCCACAAACTGAAAGCGATTGGACAAATAATCATCGAATAATTTATAAGTATTGCCGGCCACACCAATTCGTTGAAGCTTTCTTTTTAGCCGCTTATGTTTAACATAATCAAATGCTTTCCTTAGATCTAGAAAAGTAGTAGCTGTAATAAGTTTTGATTTAATTGAGTGATAAATATAATTAATAAGTTAATTGTCGCAGATAATGTGCCACTATTTTTCAGAAAACCAAACTGGTTTGGATGAATTATCTTATTAATATCTAGATAATTTAATAGTTGACTAAGAATAACTTTCTCAAAAATTTTAGACATAATTGATGGAATTGATATAGGTCTATAGTTGTCTATAGTATGTTTATTACCAGACTTATGAATTGGGATGACTTTAGCTATTTTAAGATAGTCGGGGAAAACACCCTTATTGATGGAAGAGTTGATGAAATTTGTAACAGTGGTAATAAATTTGGTATTGTTTTCCATATTTAAATATTCTATCTTAATATCAGCATTGCCACACGCCGACGAGTGATCAAATTCTTTAATAATGTTTAGAATAAATACTTCTTCAACAATATTAAAAGATTCAAGTTTAGCATAGCCCAAAACTGGAACATCTAACTGGTTTGGAACATTGAGATTAGTAGACTGACCAACTTTCACAAAGAATTGATTAAACGACTCTGCAATTAAACAGCTATCAGTAATTATTTTACTATCAATTTCGATGGAATGTATTTTGTTTAATTGATTATATAAAGGTGATTTGTTTGATATAATTTCGTTAATCATACCCCACACCACCTTAGGATTTTTAAAGTTGTGATTAAATTTACTGCTATAATATTTTTTTTAGCCGATATTACTTCTGTACAACAAAGATGTTTCCAGTGTATGAATTGATTCCTTAGGTATTTATTGTTGGGATACTTTTTTTGCATTTTATAAAAGTAATCCCGATTTTTTATTATTGTTTTTAGTTCTAGCGAAAACCATGGTTTTTGAAAAGGTTTAATTGTTTTGGTTATGTTTTTCACAGTAGTACTTTTTGCTATGCACTCCACTAAAGAATGATCAAATGCGTCAAAACTTGATTGTTGGTTATAATTCTCCATAAAGTTATGTATGGAATTCAAATCAATAATTTTTCTCTGAAAGGTAAATGTTTTTGTGACAGGTAAGTCACATTGAAAATCAATAGCAAAATATTTATGATCGCTTAAAGGGGTATTCTCATATAAGATTGAAGCGTTAAGACCAGCAACTGATATAATGTGATCGATAATAGAACCCTCCATTGTGGAACATCTGGTTATAAACGATTCACTCAGACTATTTAAAATCCTGTACCCGTTCAGCTGAACAATGGAATTATACATTAAAATGTTATTATTAAGAGAATCCAACAGATTTAAATTAAAGTCCCCCGACTATTATGCTATATTTATGCTTTTCTAAAAGATCATTAAACACGTCAAAGAACTTAAATACGTCTGTATGCCCAGGTCTGTATACACCAATTAGATTATATTTTACTTTTGTTAAAAATACAACTAAGAAGTCATTTTCAAAGTGACTTACCGATAATATTTTTTGACAGTCTAGGTTGTGGTGCACAAATATTGATACACCACCACCTTCTCTACTTTCCCGAAATGTGTGAAAAGCTTTATATCCAGGGATATTAATATAGGGAGAATCTCTCTCATACAGAAATGTTTCGGTCAGTATTATTACATCTATAACGATGTCTATTTTATTTAACATTATTTCCAATAAGTCAATTTTGTTTTTCAGCCTATTTATGTTCACGTAAATAAGTTTTAACCCACTATTTAAATTAATCGACTTTTTAAAATTTTCTGTATCGAGAAAATAATTTATATCACCCCCATACATGTTTAGAGATAGCCAAAGTCAAAGTTTAATACTGAAAGAAAACAAAGAAAAAAACAACTAAATAACTATGCAAAAATCAATGATTAATTTAAAATATATGCAATTGAAATTATTTAAAAACCAACAACATAAAATTTACTTGATATTGAATGAAATAAATCTAAAGTTATTAGCTAAATGTAAAAATAAAAACGCTTATAAAGCAGAATTTGATGGTAGAAGGTACATACGTAGAAAGTGATAGGATAGGGAAAATAAAAATAAAATAAGAGATAAAAAGCAAATTTGTTTTAAAAATTTGCAGGAACAAAACTAAAATTGGTTTGCCAATAGTCCTGGTAATGGCATAATCCTTGATTATGGGACGCAGTATATTTTTCAATGATTAAAGCTCAGATATATAGTTATATGAAAGCTCGTTTCTTCGAGCAAGCTACAGCGTTCCAGCATCAAGGAATATTCATTAGCTAAGATTGAGAGTGCTACCGTTGACTGAATACAGTTCATCCGCCAGCACCCCTAAGTTATCACCTTGGCTAGTGATATCTCACTGCTACACTACAAACTCAAGTGTTTTATTTTAAAACACTTAAAGTGTTTAAATGCTTGTAGTCACTTTTTAAACATTTTAAAGTGTTTTATTTGATTAAACTACTTTAAGCGTTTAATACTAAAACACTTTAAGCGTTTAGTGTTAAAATATTTAATGTGTTTTGCATATAAAACATATTAAACGTTTTAATGTGTTTTAGATAAAATAAATAAACAGTAAATATTGGTCCTTACCAAAATTTGGAGCAGTGCAACATACCAACATACTAACTATAATGACAAAATTGAAATATTTATATTTTTTAAGATTAAATTCATTGATTATATTAGATAAATTGAATCCATTGAATAATTGCCATGAAAATAAAATATAATTTCATTATTTTGCAGAAATTTCTCTAAAAAATGAAATAAAATGCGATGCTGTCAAAAATGCAGTCCGTTTATTACAGTAATGTTCTATAAATACTGGCCGTTTGGAATATTCTTGGATCGCTATTTACGTCACTTGGATCGCTACGTTATCGTTATTCTATTAATTCTGTTTTTTTTTCAGAATTAATAAACGAAAGCACGAGTAAACGTATAGAACAATACTTTTTTACTATGACAATTGGCAGATAGCTATAGTGCAAAACCTACGACCTACGATAGTGCAAAACCTACGTTATTTGCCTGCATATGACAATTTTTGACATTAATCTTAGCTAGTTTGAAAAGATAAGAATTTCACTGGAGTAATATTACAATTATTCAATATTATTTTAAATTTCTACTCCTAGAAGTCTTACATATTCTTTCTCCACAATATCTTTGAAATCAAACTACAGTGTTGATAATCTAGAAACATGAATAACTTTTGTTTTGCTTGCATTGAATCGAAGTTATTGATTTTGGAATTGAATGATTGAAAAAAATTGAAAAATTATCAAAAAATATTGTAAAATAAAAATTTTGAAGGATAAATTTATTGAAATATTAATTTGAAGGATTTAATTTTGAACATAATGAATTTAGTTATGCCCCAAGATTTTAGGTAGATTTTATATAAAAATTTATTTATTGCAATGTCCGTCATCTCGGAATTCCGGAAAATCAAAAAATTTTCGAAAAAATTTCAATGACTCGTGGTATTATAACCGACGATTTTTAAAATTGTTGGAAGTTGTGTTTGGTATACAATCCTTTGAAAATTTTGTGATTTTTTTTTTCTCATGTAGCGCTTTTGCGGTGAACACTGGAAGAGAAAGATTGCCCAATGTAACATTTGTATGACAAATCTAATTGACATACATTACATATGTTATTCTTCCAACCAAATTATTCTAAACAATTAAATAAGTCATCAACAACTTAAAAGCCTAGATCTAATTTCCATAAATTCGCACGATATATATTAAATAACGAAATCTAAATAACATAAAATAATATTAAAGTTGATGACATTACAGAAATAAATTTAAATAAAATTTATCGAAATAAATATAATTCCTGCTGAACGAGGCAATTATATTTATTTAATATATGATTGACCGATATTAACTTTATATAATAAATCGATTGATAATTGGTTAATCGATTTAATTATTAAAATAAAGGTAATACTAAGAGGGGATAATAGTGGAGAAACCCTCAACCAATTGTACTATAAATAAAACGAAAATCATAACGAAAAATAAGAATTAATGAACTTCTCTTAAAGTTAAAGTGTTGTGTTTAATTTAAACCTTTTACGGAAGAAAGTCTGTCCAATAGGCCTTAGTCTACGGGTTAAACATGGTTTTTCTAGTTGCAAAGACTTTCTTCCCATCATAAATATCGAGACAAATAAGTGGACGCCGAAGTATAGCAGTTCAACGGATAAGTCCACCATACCAATACTCATTGTTTAACATCTTACTGATCTACAGCTAAATTTTATAATTTAACTATACTAATCAGTAGAAATTTAGCTAATATAACTGTTTTGAACACAAATTTATCCCAAAATAAATAATACATCTCTGTTTTACTTTTTGTCTCATCTTTTATCTCTTGCTGCGTCCTATCTGTCAAACATTCGCTGGCGAAAAAATTCTACTATACTTTCATCGATTTGTTTACTTTTTTCTTTTTAATAAACTTAAAAACCATTTACTAACTTCATTGTTTATTGTATAAATTATTCCTTTAAAAAATGCTCCATGAAACTTTCGAAATTCTAACTATTTTTCATAATACATATTACATATCTTGTGACTAATTGAAAACAAAAAAGATTTCATTAAAACTATAACTTAAAAAAAATCCCCTGAATGCATTCTACATTTCATTAAAACTACAAATAACCAAATAAAATCTTCGTAATGACGTCACACGATCTTTTATGATGAAGCTGTTTATCTGTTATTGTAAAAGAAATATTCAAATAGTAGTTTTTGTTGTTCTTTATTTTATTTCACAGGAAAGAAATTATAGGAAATAATGATCGAAAAACCACTATTATATGATTTTTAGCACTGCCTGTCAAAAAAATAATTAATTTTCGTTTTAATATCGAAATGATAATAATTTAAACGAAATAGGAAAAGGCAGTAGCAATTACTTTAAAAAACTACATTCGATCAGTTTAAAATTCGTAAAACGAAATATTTATGAGTTTTATGTATTTATGAATAAAAAAACAACAATTTTAATATTATTCAAAAAAAATGGAAAAAAAATGTACTACGCCAGGATTCGAACTCGCAGCCTTTAGCTCATCAGTCGAACATCGCGTTCGTATTGCACCCATATTGCAATATATGAACGTTACGATCGTAGTAGAGGGATAGACTCACGGCTATTATATTATGGATAAAGAAACCTTCCAATCTTCTATAAAAATTCAAAATAATTTTATAATAATCAAAACTTATAAGCTTCGCTTCACACCAAAGATTTTATACTATTTTTTAAAATACTAAAACACAGCCTACAATTAAGTTTTTGAAATAATATAACATTTCTGCTATTCATCTATTATTTTGATTGAGTTAATATTTACTGATAAAATTTCATATAACAAATAAAAGAATAGCAGTAATTTTCTAAAAACGATATAACTGAATATACTTCATTATTAAATGGGGTCTATTCAGTAAAAATAGAACCCCTTTATAATTGAGGATGATGGTTAAACTACACTGCAATAAAAAAAAAGTCAGGCAAGTGCGAATATAATTCGCTCGCTGAGGGTGCCGTGTATATAATATTTGAGAGAAAAACAGTTTTTGTTAGTATAGTTTCACGTTTATTTGAAATTATAACTAGTAAAAAAAAATTTTAGTATCGATTTAGCAAAATCCCTGCACCCATGAATTTTTTTAATTTTTTCTTTTGTAATGTTCGTAGATAAGGGGGTGACAAAAAAAATTTTACATTTTTGAAAATAAGACGAAAACTGTGCTCTCAAAAATTACAAAAACAACTCTTTTGTACTACCAAAGAAAAATCAACTTTCATATGACACCCCACAAGTTATGATCAAAAATAATTTTTTTTTTAAATTTCTACTTTAAACCCCCTCCAATGAACATTTGAAATTATAACAACCAAAAAAAAGTTTTGGTTTCGACTTAGCAAAATCCTTACACCCACGAATTTTTTTTAAATTTTTTCTTTTGTAATGTTCGAAGTTAAGGGGGGGTACCAAAATAATTTTTGACAAAAAAACCACTCGTTTTTGATAATAGCTCAAAAACTAAGCAGTCGAAAATTCAATAAAAAATTTTTTTGAAATACTTCCATTATTTTTCAATTTTTTAGACCAAACTCGATTCCTCAAACAAAACTTTTGGTTTACTATCTCCTTATCTATGTCCATAAAATATAGGGGCTATTATTTTGAAAACGCACATTTTTTTGTTGATTTTTAAATTTTTGATTTTTAAAAAATCTGAAATTTTGATATATTGTTGGTATTGACGAAAGGAAAAAAGTGGTTTCTGCTTTTATTTTTTGAGTACTCTGAATCGGAGTTATGCGCGGTTGAACTTTGAGGCTTTTTCACGTAGTTTTGGTAATGGTGGCAATGTTTTGTGAATAGGTGCCACAAATTTCATCCGACTTACGTATATTTTTGCAAGTAAAAAGGAAAATAATTGAATAATTGAAATAAGTAAGTTTAAAATTAATAACTTTTCTCTTTTCCGCTAGGCGGCGCGTAAAACCTTGGTTTACTTCAAAGCTCATATCTCAAAAAGTAGCTTTTTTTTTTTTTTGTTTTTCTCAAATTTTAAAGTAAACATATGCAGCTATGAAATTAAGAAATAAAAATTCAGCAACAATTCAATATGGATTTTTTCTTACGATTTTTTAAAGTTTGTTATATGAAAAATTCACATGTGTTTTTTTATTAAGTTAATAATCCTGTACTAAATCTAAATCCGGATCTAATAAATTAAACATTTCATATTTTAACACCTGCAATAAATTTGAACCATTTTCTGTGTATTTCTGATTGAGAAACAGGTTTTTATTCAGAATAAGAATAGGAGATCCCAATGATCGAAGATTTTGTTATAATTTCAACATCACCAACACTATCATTAGAAAAAAAATTAAAAAAATATTTTTTCTATAAACATTATAATTTAATCAATATTATATAAATTAATACATTAAAAAATTAATTTATATAATTCTTTTTGCCTTTAAATTGAAATATTTATGATTATCAGAAAAAGAAAACATTTTGGCAATTATTTTATCGGGTGTAGTGTTATCCGGTTAAAAACTGTGGAATCCTTGAGTTCCACTTATGGTTTTAAGTCCGAAAACCACATCGAAAGAAATTGCTCCTGTAATTCGATATCTCCTGAAGACACATATGAAAACTTCATAACGTGGTTGGTTTTTTTCGACCAAATTTCCGCCCATTCAAATAATTCCCTTGCTGTTGATATTTTTTCTCTCTTAAACGAAGCTCTCTGGGCTTCTCTTTTAAGTGTTCCTCCAATCCCATCGGATGGACCCTTTCCGTGCGCAGTTGCAAAGAAATGCCATTCTGCAGGTATTTTAAAATCATCAATATGTTTGCAGAGATTTATGAAATTCTTCTTATTTTTATATTGAGCTGCTGAACCATCAGTAAAATATAAAATTTTTTTGATACTTGGATATATTTCTTGCTGTTTTTCAATGAATTCAATACACCTTTCCTGGTATTTATGAACTGCAACTGTGTTATGCATTAAATGATCAGATATAATGACAAAAGATAAGACCTCTAGTTTATCATTACATGATTTGTAGTAAATTACGATTGGGTGGATTGTGGCTTGAACTTTATTGTGCAGCTTCTATCTCATTCTGCGTTATCATTGAGTATCCTGGATACGTTGATTTGACCAAAATTTACGTGTTAGAATTCTCAACAAAAACACTTGTTTTGATTTAGAGCTGGCATCTTTAAATTCCTTTTTAAGGTTCATAAGCCATGATGTATATTCACATATCTCGTTTGGTGATAACACTTTAACTGAATCTACTTGAAATATTCTTTAACTTATTGCCGATGTGACACTTGCAATTTTTGTTGTAATATGTTTTTGTTTGATAGGAGATTCGGCTAACCTTCCAAGAACATTGTTAATATCTTCTAAAGTGTCATTAAGTAGTTCAAGAACTGGTGGAGATATAGTATCAACCGAAACTGGTGATGGATCTAAAGATGCTGGAGGTATTTGAATATTTTCGTTCGTTGGAACATTTTCAACATCCTGATTTATAGAAATAACTTCACTATCGATAGTTTCCGAACATGAAAGCTGCTGTAGAAAATTTTAGTTGCATATGAATTTTTATTCATTTTAATAAAAAAATTAAATTTACCTTGTTTATAGATATAAGTGCCACATGTTTCACATATAAACTGGTCATCACGCAAAGTGAAATTTTTGATGTCCGCTTATGATTTTTGAGACCGTACAAGTTACAGCACAATTTGAAAGGCATTTCTATTATGTATTATCTTTTCTAAAGGTTATGTCTTCTAAATATTTTTGAATATACTTGCTATAAGGCAATCACATCATATACCTTTTATATAGTTTTGACATAGGTAGAATCAGGCAAAATTAGGTAGGAACAATTTTATATATTTTGATTGGATGCAAGCATAATTTGTTCCAAAAACCGTTTGTGGGCGTCATTAGAAATGTTAAATGTTAAAATTATGAGTCTCTAATGAGATTTTAATTAGTAAAAAGGGGCTGACATTTTTTAAAATGAATAAACATTTTACAGACCCTTTTAATACATTTTACAGACCCTTTTAATAATTTAAATTCCTTTATTTTACCACTTAACTTAAATTAATTTTTAATAAGTTTTTAACCATTTACCCGCACAGAAAATGGTTCAAATTTGTTGCAGGTGTTAAAATATGAAATGTTTAATTTATTAGATCCACATTTAGTACAGGATTATTAACTTAATAAAAAAACACATGTGAATTTTCATATACCAAACTTTAAAAATTTAAGAACTGCTGACTTTTTATTTCTTAATTTCATAGCTGCATATGTTTACTTTAAAATTTGTGAAAAACAAAAAAAAAAAAAGCTACTTTTTGAGATATGAGCGTTGAAGTAAACTAAGGTTTTACGCGCCGCC
>CAVNZG010001619.1:0-28955 GCA_963693315.1 Diogma glabrata
GACTTGGCTCCAGGACATCAGTCCAAGCTTGGGCCGTTTGAAAATGTTAGGCCTGGCCCAACCCCCAAAACTATGGCGTGGTCTTGGCCCCTTAGCCTTTTCTTATCCGGAATATACTAACAGACTAAGGATAATTCTAAACACTTTGTGATCCAACAAAGGTGTATGATAGACCTATTAAAAGATTTGATTTTATACATGATAGCCTCTCTAAAGTTTTTCGCGACGTTTACTAAAATCTTTTCATACTTAAAAGTTTGCATTATTCTGGCAGAAATAGATGTGGTTTAAAACACTTCAACAAGTTTAGTCGAATTTTTAAACATAAGTAGATACCAACTGCATCTGCACTATCCCGAACACTTGTTTCCACTGAGGAAGTATAATTGTTTTGTGCAAAGCTATAAAATAAATAAATCTTTTCTTGGATGTAAATTGCAACGTTAACTTTCAAAATAAATTGGCACTTATATAATGAAGTAAACTTGTATCGTGCCAGATAAGAAAAAATCCATGAATATACAAATACTAGATAATTTCTGAATATAGTTCTAAGCATAACTACATAAATTAATCGCTAAATCTTGTTAGTCATATTTGACCAGTAGATTAAATGTTAAATTCGAAACACAAACTGCACTTTACTAAATTGACGAGAAACTCATACAGGTTGTCTTCGATTTTATCAGGATTATTACTAATAATTAATATGCATGTTAAAGACAATATAAAAAATAAATCAACATTAATAGAAATTTTCCACAGTAACATCCAAAAAAAAATGATGATGCCAAATAATTTCTAAATCAATTAATCAAGAAAATATTCCATAGAATTTTGCCACTATGTCATTGAAACTAAAATAAAAAATAATCAGAACACAGGAATTTCGGTCCTTTTTCAACGACATTATTTTATATTTTTTATTAAACTTTAAATATTGATCTATTTTCATATTGTAATCATAATCCACCCTTTCCTCATAAAATAAACATAAAAAGGAATCCTAACCATCGTCTTTTAAGTAATCTGTTTAAGTACCTGAACTAACTTTTAAAATTTCCAATAAATAAAAATGAAAACTAATTAGGGATTCAAAATGTGGGCGGTATAAAAATCTTTTTTGTGTTCTTGAAAAATTTTATATATTTGCAACTGACCGTTAACGCCTCTAAAAACGAAGTTTTTTTTTTCTAAATTAAAATTAGAATATTGATTTTAATTACATAATTGCAGTTTCGAAATAAAATGGTTAGTAAAAATATTTCGATTATCATTGTATCTCAGATTCCCAAATAGTTAACTTTAAAAGTAATAAACTTAAAGAATTAAAATGGATCACTTGCATAGTAACAACAATAACAACAACTCAACTATGATCGAAGTGACAGAAAGCTTGTTCAACTGTCATCATTTATCCGATATACAGTTTATAGTTGAAGATCGAATAATATTTGGACATCAATTTGAATTATCGAAACGTAGTCCTGTGTTTCATCAACAATTTTTTAACACGATTGGTCTTCCAAAAGTAAAAGCTATCAAAAGTTGTAGTTATCACGATTTTCATGAATTTCTTCGTTTTATTTATTGTGATCGTTGTGAAGTGACCTTTAAAAATTATACCAGTTTATTAAAACTATCAAAAAAATATAAAGTTTCAAGTTTAGAGGATTATGTTATTGGATTTATAAATCAATTTAAAAATTCGAAAAATAATATTCGTGTTTATGATTATGCAGTAAAACGTAAGGATCCAAAATCGTTTAGCTTAAACGACGTGAATGTTGATGATAAATATTTACCGGAAAATGTGAAAACGTTGCAGAATATGATAAAATTGGAAACTATCAATGAAGAAACGGAGAGAAAGGAAATTTATGATGAGGTTAAACGGGACAACATAACGGTTTGTAAGAGTGGCATTTGTGATTTTAATATTAAAGGAGCTATTTGGAGTGGAATTAAGTTGGCGGTGAAAATTGTTTTCTTTCCAATTACATTTACTACAAAAACATTCCTGAAAATTACAAGAAAATCCGTCAGGATGGGTGTAAAAATTGTGCGTTATGGGAAGAGATTGCTGAAGAAAATAATTATGATTAGTTCGTGTGAATGTTAATACTAAGGATATTTTTATTTTAACAATAACTCATATTGAGTTAACAAATTTGTGATTAGATTTTAATTGTAAATATTTTTGTAATAATATTTAGAATAGTTGTAAATAAATTATAAAATTTAACTTCGCTGTTTTATGCATTTTGAAGAATTTAATCGGATATTGGGGTTTTGAGTTCTTAGGTTTTTTTTGCTATATCCAACTAGTTTTCTAATAATATTTTACAAATTTTATTAATTTGTGATTTAACTTATTAAAGTTTTATATAATCATGGTTGTTAGAGAAAATTTAATTTAACAAGTAGTCACACCACAGTTTATCTCCACAGTTTAAATCTCTAATAGTGAATATCTTTATTCTAAAGATCTTTGTTCTAAAAATTGTGGCAAAACTTCATTTCTATATAAGAAAGTAAAAAGAACTATTTTCTGGAAAACAAAAATCTAATGTTTGTGATATAACGTGCCAAAGCGTTAACTCAAAATTAGTACATTATGATGCTAGGACGTAAAGCTAAAGATTTTGGACGGATGTGGAGTTTGCAAATCGAGGCGCTAGCCGAGATTTGCACCCACATTAAGTCCAAAATAGCTTACGTCCGTGCATCATATACTATTTTTTATTCGCCGCAAGCAAAATATTTTAAGAAAAGTTGTTTATTCTAAATTAAAATTATAAATTTTCATAAATTTTAAAATAAAAATATGTGGAACAAGTAACCTTTGACAAAATACTTATTATTTAAAAATTATTGTGTAGCTATGACAACAAATGAACAACAATTTTAATTAACAACTATTTTAATTGGATAATAAAATTTTGAATTTGCAGGTTGCTTTGATAAAAATTTTCATTTTTCATAGAATTTAAACAGATACAAATGCTTTTAACTTTTTTGGACGTAGCTATGACAACAAAATAAATAGTTGAAAAGTGATACTTTAAAGCATTTATATTTGGAAATTAAGAACTTTCGGCGGGACAACACTTCTATATTTATTAACAAAATTAATATATGCAGCAATATTCTTACACTTCCTGCTACTGAATGCAATTTGATGTCGTTTAAACAGCTGGCATCTATACTTCCTGCTCTTGATTGAATTACAATTTCTTGGGATGCTCGCATATCCAAAGTCCTTGTTGGCGATTCCAGTCTATATAAAAAAAATATAACAAAAACTATGCTTTGTAAGTTAATAAGAAATAAAAACTCTTACCTCATTTCTTTACCAGCATCCAGCCGAACCAACGGTGTTTGTATTGATTCTCGAAATATAATCCCACCCTCACCATCAACTCGCAGTGAATTAGCACCAATAATAATTTCATCACTATTCGCTGAAAACAATAAATCACCATGTGTGTCTAATATTCGAAACTCACTGGCTAAACATTCCAACTTATCATGTCCTAAAAATAATTGATTTTCAATGTAACCATCTGTATCGCGGGTATTTATTGTAAAATTTCGTGATGATTCTATGGAAATCGGTTGATTGTGTTTTGAACGTATTGTGGAAGCCCGAAGTAAATCCAAAACTAATGCTTGACCTGATAATTGTAAACCACCAGGTATTACTTTTAATTGACCCATACCATCGGGTGAAAATTCCATTACTTTAAGTATCCATAATGTTAATGTTAAGTTTATTAAAATTAAGAACGTTAAACCTAAGATTAATATATAAAGGCATTTTTTTCTCCATCCGTATAAACCAATATGGAATCCTTGATTTGTTTTAATATTTGGTTGGCTACTACTGCTATGGTTACTATAGTTATGATTATTATTTGTTGTTGTACTCATAGTTGAGTTATTTGAACTTTTTGTTTTTGACGTTCAAGAGAGTCGGTTGAGTTGTTGAAGTTGTTATTAACTGAAAATGGAAAAAAGTATGACATTAGTATCAAAACCCTCTACAACTCTCTGTCCTTATCTGACAGAATCCGAACCAAAAGAAAACGGACAGTGTTTCACCGAGTCCAGATTTTCATATGTTTCGTTAAAAATTAGAACACAAATTCGTTTTCTCATTAAATCATATTCTGTTGTAGAATTTTCTCATCCTCACATATTTTCATGTTTTATGCTATCCATGTATTAACATATGTAAACATGTTTATTGTTTTACATTTTGTTGTTGGAATTTTATAAGTCATTTTAAAATTCATTTATGTAAATTATGAATCTTATGCATTTGCTTTTGAATTTAATTTTTGCTGATTTTTATATTATATGTTGAATGATAAAAGCGCTTGATAAACTATTAACAGACCACTGGGAATAACGTTTGTCATTAAGAAATTATTTAAATTACTTGATTTTTAATTTTCCAAATTACAAATGGTTTATTTCCGCTTAAAATTCAGATTTTAATGTTTTATATTCTATAAAATTACTTGGATATTACAGTTTGTCAAATAGGCCTTAAATATTGGACAATGTAGTAGTCGTAAGTCGACATTAGATACCATATTTAAAATATATGAAAAACGTTAAAAAAGGAGCAACAATAATGTCGCTCCTAAATTTAAAACTGTAAGAAATAATATAATATTTAATAATTTCAACCCTCAATCAATCCATTATTAACTGCTACTAATTTTCACACTGTTCTGTTCTGTCTAAACTATTTTGTTATATAATTAGACAGCTGTTTTTTCTTTTCAAAATAATTACGTATCTTTATCTAATAAAAAATAAAAACTTATACAATAGAAATTTAATTTTCATGAAAATTGGAAATTTTAATTAAAATTGAATAAACTTTTCTTTTAAATCTTTAGTTTTTTTTCCTTAATAATAACCAACTGTTTGTTTATATAAGAAAAGAGAAATATTGAGTTGAAGTGATTAAAGTAACATATATATATTCGAAGAACAAAACATAACAGCACATTAGGTGCTGTTCTATTTTGAAAGTTTTTTTCTTTTTGATATTCCGATACAACTGGCATATCGACAGGTAATTGTATTGATTCGATTTTAAAGTAATTTATAAGAAAGTAGATATATAAAGTTGAAACGGTTTCGTTTTGTGGCAATTTAAAATTATTGTTAAATTAAATTTTATTTGTTTAAATTCGTATTTGATACAATTTGTTGTTCGAATTTTATTGATCGACGGTACTTCTTGGGTCGAAAATTCTTCTTTTTGTACGCACCTTAGTTTTAGAACCGTTTGCGTACCATCTGTTTATATCATTGCCCAGCTGTTATATGATGGATTTAAAGTTCCACTCTCCTTGTTGCTCAACCTAGTTGCATACTACCTTCCGTAGTTGAATTTTGTAACGGTTTAATTTTAAGATACATGATTTCATTTCAATGCCATACAAGCGGCTGCAGTTTGACAGACATCTCTATTGATGCAGTATGACACATTTTTACAACCTCAACGAAATCTCTCTAAAGCAAACAAACTGTTCAGTAGGCTATTTAACTGACGTTCAATCGTACCAAGTGCTTGTAAAGACCCCAATCATTGTTATTTTCATTTCACAGACCAACCAGACGTGCGTAGTATACTATCGATACATCAAAAAACTTTGACACGCAGTAGGTATAGATATCAAGAAACAGTGGTATACTTTAGAAGAGCGTGGCATCCTTTTTTTGCTGAGGTGACCATGTAGTCATAGCCTGACATGTAAACTGCTTATTTGTTTATGCCGTCCTCATATTCAAGAGCTGAAGACCTTTTTGAAAAAGTTAATAGCCTTGAATGGTTTGCTTTGCTGAAATCTTCTATTAGATGGTTTGATTCTAACATGCTGTTTTGGAGCCTTGAGAAAGTCAAACCTTCTCCCACAATGTGAGGGACGGTTTCATCCTTTTCAAGACAAAAGCGGCATATTGGATAATTTTCTACTCGAAGCCGTACCATATGTTTATTAACATGATGGTGAATTCATGATGGGTCAGATTTAACAGAAATTTTCGGTGGTTTGCCGGCTCAAGTCTGGAATGAAAATCTTGGAGATCTTGCAGTCTTCTGTGTCCCTTGAATTGGGTGTTACTGGTTCGAAAGAGAACCGATTTGACTAGTGATATTATCCTATCTTTTGATATACCAATTGCTGGTTCAGGGCTTATGAGCCTCTCTGCGGAGCTCTTTTCTTATTCATTTGATTTTTTGTTCCAAATATACCCACTATGGTCGGGTGTCGATATTAGTGATATCCTGTTCTTGAGCCTGAGAAAATCTAAGGATCAAGAACATTCTTCCACTATTTTTGACTTAATAGTGCAATTTTCCAGAGCTTTTAGAGCAGCCTGGCTATCAGTAAGAATATTAATGACCTTGCCAGACTACTTTAGCTCTGTCACTTGCCTTGATGCTACATTTATGGCGTATACCTTCGCCTGAAATACTGTGTAGAATTCGGCAAGTAGAAATTGCAGCCCTAAATTTTCATTGCTGAAGTAGAGCGCAGTTTCTGCACCATTTCCAGTGAGCGATCCATCTGTGTAGATGTCGAATGTGTTGTTCATACTTCCCAGTAGCAAATCAGCTACAGACTGGTCCTCTATCGTTGGAATTACAACTCTATACTGCTTTCGAAAGGCAGATAGAACTAATTTATTATTAAGATTGAATTTACTATGTATAGATATTAGAAAAATTCGTATTTTTATATCATAAGTTCGGCTTTCTGTTTCCCTTTCCAGCAATCATAAACAATTTCTCCAACGTATTAAAACTTGTATTCCTAATTGAAATTAATTAAATCATTTAAACGTTTAAATGTACAGTGGTACAGATAAACGTCATGATTGAAGAAAATTAATCAAATTATTATTGAATTTGAAAATCATTATTTCCAGAGTAAAGACTATCATAGTCCACCGTAACATATTTTTATGTCTCCATAGTGCTTGATGATTTTACCTACAGCTCCTGGCAGTTCCTAGGAGCTCGAGCCGTTTTGTAGACTTAAGAGCCTCCATTTTTTACAAATATATGCAAGGGAGGAAGCCTTAATAAAATCTGAAGAACCGCTGTAGGCGTTGTCCAGAATTTTTTGATCTCATTCCCAACAAAAGCTCTCGGGAGCCATGCAAGTGACCCATAGCTGTAAATAAGTGTACTTTATACACCCAGTAGACCGTTTTCGGAGTGAGCGCACAATTGCCACCAATAACCTTCCTGCATTGGCACAGAATTACGGTTGCGTTGTCGCATTTAGTCTAACATGAACAGCTCAATTGAGCCGCTTGTCGAGAGTAACACCGATAGTTCACACTATCTTGGAATGATAATGTGTTATTACCAATCGAAGGAAGACTTCAGTTGTTTAGCTTTCTTTTGTTGGTAATCGCAATGAGCTATATCTTAGAAGCATTAATCGAGAGACCATTCATCTTCCAGTGCCTGTTGTATCCACCTTAGGAGTGTTTTGTTCACACCGTATGTACCTTTCCGCTCCGTTGAGGAGTGACTCAAGAGTGGCTTTGTCAAAAGGACCTTCTATGTCAAAATAAGCATCAAGAGTGATAGCCTGTTTAGAGATAGTCTCTTTAATATCCGAGACCACACCTTCTAAGAGAATTGTGTCTGTAGTCTTTCCCGCTTTTTAAGCGTGTTGCTTATTGCTTAGCGCGGTTTTATTCAGACGGACATTTATAATGTAACGGTTGATCAACCTTTCCAAAAACTTTAGAAAATATGAGGAAAGACTGATCGGTCTGAAGTTGTTCCCCCCGCAATAGGTAATTTTAACCGGTTTTGGGATAAAGACGATTCGCACGTTTCTTCCTGTGGTTCATAGCCAAGAGATATGCAGGCCACGAAAATCCTTAAGAGCCCATCTCCCACTATGTCCAGACACTGTTGTATGATAATAGGCCAAATTCCGTCCGAACCTGAAGATTTGCATGGCTCAAAGGGCTGATAGTCCAAGACCTGTTTTCCGCGGCAGCATCCTGAGGAATATCCCCAAATACACAGCCAGAAAAATAGTGTTGACGGAGTGCTGTATAAATTTCTTCCTTTGAAAAAGTGTGTGTATCGTTGGATAATTTAATGTTATCCAGTCTCGCAAAAGGATCCTTTTCAAAGTCCTCATAAGTGCAGCGCCTTCTGTAATGGTTTCAATCGACACACAGTTTTTATTGTAAGCTATTTCATCCCTTTTCAACACTACCTTGCCTCGTTTCGGGGCACTAAACAGATCGTTGAGCTGGTCCTTGAAAATACTTCCACTAGCCCCTTTCTCCTCTACAAAGCCCCTAAAGCTCACACAATCCGTCTAACGTGGATTTTGGTAGACACAATCGTCAGCTGGGATCGCTTTTACTAGAAAATTAATAAACTTGTGATCTCTCAAGTCATCGATACTGCCGTAGACACTTTGCAGCTCCTTATGTCTTCTAAAGGAGACTTTTAGCATAGAGTACTCGATACTGCCGTAGACAATTTGCAGCTCCTGATGTCTTCTAAAAGAGACTTGGAGCATAGAGTGATGTCTATGGTTTATGGCCGTTGGAAGTTAACAAAAATGTTCTCTCCTCCGGCATTTATAATTTCCAAATTAGTAGTAGCTATAAGCACTTTAAAATAGACTGACCTCTGCTCTTGTTATTGGTGTTTCCTTAGTCCACGTGATGTAAATTGGCGTCACAACCAACTATGATATCCAAGTTTTTATTCTTGGTATAGTCAACCACGCTCACCAATTTCGGAATTGGCCATTGACTAATGAAGTCATACAGGCAGACAGGCAGACACAATGAGTATTCACATGTTCTCCGTAGCTGTTCCATAACTGAGCATTCCTTCGGTTAAATCTCTTGAAGATAACTCAGACAGAAGATACATATCAAGACAATTGTGTGTTGCTATGCAGGTTTTGGTTTTGTCAGGATCTCTTTTATACAAAATGTCCCAGTCCTTCATGGAAAGGCCGCATACTCTGTTGTTAATGATATAGGGTTCTTGAATTATTAATATTCCTTAATAGATGCCAGTTTACATATAAGAAGAGTTACAAACTTTTAAATGAATCATTATACCCGTAATACAAAAGACAATCTGAAAACGACAACCGATTGTACGCAGCAAATGGTTTGATGACCTGTGCCTGGCAAACATTGAAAATGAACAAAAAAATGCGAAAAACGATTAACATTTGCAGCTCTTCATCTAGTTTTTATTGTTTTACTATATAAATAATTAGATCAGATAAAATGTGCAAATTGTCGTAGTATAGTACTACTGATCACTACATCTAAACTAATCGTAAATATTGTACCTGCTTCGATTTATCCCTTCGCCGAATCTATTATTTAGGTAATTAAAAGGGAAGTTTTCATTGTAATCATTTAACTATAGATTAATGTTTCATTTGGAGGATGACTCCATGCAACGCTAGCGTGATGACTTTACTCAAGGTTTTCATGGTAAGGTGTCAAAATTGGAGTCAATTAGCGATGGAACGTAATAAATGACAACCGATTGCACAGACGGCACAATTCTTTCGTGGGATGTAAACGTTAGGAGAGACAGAGATGTGCCAATTACATGTACCAACAATTTTGGACCACTTAAACGAACGATGAAGAGTATCGGAGTGTTAGTTGAAATCAGGCACTATGTTGTAGGTCTTGATAAAATAGATTGTATCTGCTCCTAAAGGTGTGACAAATGCTCACATACTTAAAATGGAACATCAGTTTCCAACGAATAGAAGATAACGAGGTCGACTGCGAATTACGATAGGACACTAAATGTAATGAAGAAAATTAAAAAATTTAGCAGCCAGGAGATTTATACCGCTAATGCAAGTTATGGATTTTCAAAGCTGGTTATTTCAAAAACTTTCCTATATATGGAGTTTAAATCTCAAAAAGAAACACAAAATATTTAAGGCAAGATATAACGTTATAGTAATAACAATAACTAAAATACAATTTTTTTCTTCCTTTCTTTAACCCTAAAGTTTCCAAAATAAAGACAGTTCAAGAGAATAATGTCGGTAAGAATATTTCTTACAATAAAATACCAAAAAAATCGATAACCTTTTCCATCTATTTAAACGGAGTTTCAAAACAATATTCGGTAAAAAATCAAAACTAACCACCACTGCAGTCAAAACATTTATTCATTCACCCTTATTGTACGAATTCACCCTCTAAAACCATTTAACCAGTCAGTATTCTCATTCCTATGAAATGTTCAAATAAAAATTTCATTTTCCAAAACCAAATAAAAAAAAATGGAAAAATTAGCTTTTATTATCCAATCAATCATATCAAAATGTACCATATTATTAAACATAAGATCGTAGATAGCAGGAAAAAAGAAGAAAATTCGTGAGAAATAGAAAAGATAAATTAGGGAGTAGAAGGAATGAAGTATGTGCAATAATAACTTATATAGATAAGAACTGAAAATTATTAAAGAATTTCATTTATTTATTTTTGTTCTGAGTTGCGGTTGGAAGGAGTTTCAACATAGGTAATTTAATTGATAGGATTTATGACTTTTTAATATTCACTGAACGGATTCTTAAATAATTTCACATCATCATAATACTATACTATCACATAATAATATGCTCATATGGTTCAAAGTAATATCAACTCATCTCACAACACACTAATAAATCAAAACCATTTTCATTTTCTTTACATACGTATTTATTTACCTTTTAATAATTCACAAAACATATGTATTACTCCATACACACAGTGGAATACTTGTACATACAAATACAATAAAAAAATTCCAGACAAACTCCATTAAAAAAATAAACAAGCAAAGTTAAAAAAGCTTACTCACACATTTTTTCAAATATTAATTTCTAGTGTTCAAAGCTTCCATTTAACACCTTTGTTGCTTTATAGAAATAATACAGAATCAACTTTCATAAAATTATGTTTTATCTTTCTCGTTGAGTGTAAATAAGGGAAAGTTCCTTCGTAGGTTACTCGTCTAAGGTATAAAAGTATGCTTGAAATTGAAATTTGTTGTATGAAAATGTACATGGGTCAAATTACGGTACATTGTGTTTGTTTGTTTTAATTTATTTTTTTGCAGCTCTCTTTTCATTTTTAGCACTTGACTTTAAAAATCATAAGGGACTTATAAATTTATATTTTTGAAATTCTTTTTTGTATGTAGTTTGCATAAAAATATAAACAACACAATGAGAAAGTGGAAACGGAATAAATTGCATGAAGAATGTTTGATTAATTTTGTAAATGAACCCAAACCAGATTTTGTGTTATTATTTTGACAAGTGGAGGAGTAAAAGATCTAGGAATAGGATGAAGAGATAATGAAAATATTGCAGAATTTTAAATAAAATTACTTTAAACTGACATACCAACATTCTAAGCAAGTACCATCACATCTTTGGTTACTATATTCATAAGCATGTGCTTGTTCACAACTGTTTGATGTGTTACAATGTTCCAAATCGCAGTTTTCATTAGCATTCCGAAAATTAAAACCCTTCGCTCGTTGTTTGGCTTTAAATTTTTTTAGTCAAATATGTTGAATAGCAGGAATTATAATATGTGTCACAATCACAGATATAGAAAGCTTTCAAAACCAACGTTCCACAACAACATGTGTTATGAAGTGTTGATGGCCGCAAATGTTTTGATCTGTTTTTTTATGATTTTTTTTTAAAAGAATGGATTACTAAACAACAAATCTTATAATAATAATATAATATGATATAGAATATAGATCAATATTTCATGGTAGGATAAAAGAATTAAAAATAAAATACGATGTAAAAAGAATTTTCTTGTAAAAAATTTGCACGAATCGAACTAAAAGGAGATTACCAATAATGCAGCTAGTGGCATTTTAAAAACAATAGCATGCCATCATCAAGAAATATTCCAGAACTAAGATTGAGGGTTATTATAGTTAAATAAATATAGTTCATCCACCAGCAACACTGAAATGTCACCTTAAGTATTGATATATCACTGCTGTTTCCATTGGTATGTGATATCTCACGTTTTGCAGTTTCTTTGAATATTCCATGTTTTCCATTTACTTGCTCTTGTTACCCATCATCTCGCCTTGATTATCCGTCCTCTTTCTTATTTGCGTCTTTTAATTAATTTTCTCCTTCTATTTCTTTTGTAATGCCTTTATATTTTCGAATACAACAGCGTTCTTGCGAACGCGTTATTTTGACATAACGTGAAAAAAGCAATCAACGTCGTAGCCAATGGCTGCAGAATTTGTTGCTCTTTGAGTTGTGAAGCAAACGTGTTGTCCATTTTTTTAATGTGCTGCTAAGTGAACAATAATTGTACTTCGTTTAAGTATTACTTTAAGTATACGTTTAAGTATTACTTCTGATACTAAAAAGAAATCTGTCAAGTGTAATTAGATCGCTATAGTTTTCGTTCTGAGTTTATCAAACTTGTGAATTTTTCTAATTTTTCTGTCAATTAAGCTCGAAAAGAGCTAGACAAGACTTTTGAAGACGTCGCAAGACTTTTGAAGTTTTTCTATCAACAGCAGCCAAATTCTGTAACTCTGAAGTGGTGAAGTGTTAAACATTTCTTCGTTTCTTTTCATTAAAAAACTTATCACTGTGATGAATCACCATTACAGAATTTGGCTGCAGGATCGGAGGAAAAGAAATCAGGAAAAAAAACTATTATTCAATTTTATTCAACAAACTGTGTAGTGAAAAATTCTAAAATACATTTTTAAGGGGTGCTAAATACTCTACTGGACTAGGCAACAAAAGTATTTACTTTAAGGCATTATAACAACCCTGTAAACCAACAACTTTAGTTTTTTTTGTATCCATCATTATTAATTTGAACTTTTCTAAGAAAACTATAATATAAATTTTATTATGCCGGATAGCTCAAAAAAAGCTATATTATGAAACTGAAACACGGAAGTTACACAAACAGAACAAACCTGGAAATCTCTTATATCACATCAAAATTAGAAAATATCACAGAAAAATTAAACTATTGATTTACTAACAGCAGAATAATTCAATCGAAAAAAATAAAAATTTATACAAATCAAATATCTAAAATAACTTTCATTTAGTTTCATCTTGAATGTTGTTTTCATTTATGCATCTTCGTTTACCTTCTGAGATAACTCCATTTATTAACAAGTCCTGAATGTATAATATATTTAGCACACTCATTACATGGAAACAATGCTACATAAATTGTGCTTCCTTTAATACAAGAACCATTTTTATTTAAAATCACATTCACTTCTGCATGCACCACGTATAAATTTTAATATATTCAATTATTTTCTCCATGGAAATTCATCATCACTGCAGCCAATTGGAAATCCATTATTACCAACTCCCACAATTTTATTATCGTTGTTTATGATTACGGGACCAACTTGTGTTGTTGGATCTTTACTACGTTTTGCTGCCAGAAATGCAGTTGCCATAAAATATTCAGACCAATGAAGATAATAACAACGCTTTTTAATTTGATCTTGTTTATCCTTTTCCATAACTTTAAATTTATCACAAATAAAAAAACAACTGATAATTTTTCCTTAAATCGATGCATAAATAAACTTTTTCTGTCATATTTCCTCACATTGAACAAATAAGTAAATAAAAAAACTTTCACATCACATAAATATAAATTTAATTTTATATATAAAAAAACATTTACATTTTCTTTTATTTACAAAACTCTACTACACTTTTGAGTTTTAAAATTATACTACTTTCTTGTCTTCGCAAAATTCGTATTTTTATATCATATTTCAGTTCTTCTGTTTCCCTTTCCATAAAATAATAAACATGTTTATTGTTGAAATTGAGTGACGCAACTAAACCTCAACAGTAGCGTACAAATATGTAGCGACTTTTTAAGAAAAATAATGAAATTATAATTGAATTCGAAAGTTATCATTTTTAGAGAAAAAATTGAAATGTCCGCTGTTACAAAACTAAGGGAAACTAGGATAATGATGGAGGCTACATTATTATCCGTTGTTTATTCTAGCAGAAAGGACTATGAAAATCGTCAATCGCGACATGCTATACCAATTGCCTCGAATATATAAAATATTTAATGACGATATGAAAATTTACGTCAAAGAGAAACAGAAAATCTGGTGTACAAAAAATATTGCTATATATAATAAAATTATTTAAATAATTTTTAATTTATTTACCTCCTAATTTTTGATTTTGTTATAATTTTTGCAATATTTTTAGAATTTTTATTTCAATTTTAGGCAAAAAAGTAATATGAGGTAATGAATTTTCTGAAATTAATTTTTATTGATTTTAATTCATTAAAATGAACTGAAATGCATTTTGTTTTGAACAAATTCATAATATTGTAACGACTCTTCGTTGGTTCTTTTCGATTATTGAGCAAATACGACAGTAAAAAGACAGATCTTTAGTTAACAGAATCTCAAACTTTATTTATCAACCAGTTACAGCAACTTCCGATTTTAATTGCAATAAATTCCAGGGTCTCCAATTTATGCACGATGAACTTCACCGCTTTTCCACAATTTGAATCAATAATATTCGGAATCGTAAAATCTGTATTTACTATTCCACTAAGTTCAAATTCTTTCACTATTAGTACCCAGGCTCAAGTACCACCGATTATTCCTTATACTTGCGAATATTTAATAACACTTTTAATTGCAAAATTAAAACTGACCATCTGATATTCTGTTCGCTTATTTATATCGAAAAATAAATAAATCGAAACTTCTATAATCCACTAGAAATCAATATTACGTAGTCCGTACATCTTGAATAGGCCACACCTATTTTCATTCATACTTGCATTTGTATTAGTGAACTCAAATTTAATTTATGCAAAATGTATTTGTTAAAGGGAGTTAACTTTTAATTCATCTTTGAATGTAGAAAACATTTAGGCGGAACGTATTGGTTATTTATGATTAAATTAAATTAACCCATTCTGGACGAAGTTTATTACAATATCATGTTATTTTACTTTACTGCCGCTGCAAAAATATGAAATTTACTTTACTGCCGCCTTAAAAATATGAAAACTACTTTACTGCCGCCGTAAAAATATGAAAGCTACTTCACAGCCGCCGTAAAAAAAAATAAAAATGGCATTACTTTACAACCGCTTTGAATAAACGTCAAAAAAGTACGACTTTAACCTTCTCTCTAGCGGCAGTAAAGAAAAACTTTACAGTCGTTTGCCAAAAAACTATTTTTCGTAAAAATGTAAGTAAATTAAAAGATCTCACTTTTTCTGTTAAAGATCATAATAAAGATTATTATATTTTGGGCATTTTTTTGTTGCTTTATTTAAACATTTCATAATACAAAAAGGCCAAGCCTTGAAATAGTAACATCTAATTCAAATTAAAATCAACAAAACAGAAGTACAATTAGTAAATTAGATTAAAATAATAAAAATAGCATAATTAAATTAAACAAAATATGATTAAAATATAGAAAATTAGTGTTAAAAGTATTTATGAAAACAAAAGTATAATCTCAAAATTTAGAAAAAATTAAAGAAGTCGTACATTAATTTTGAATTTTGTTAAAGACTAGGAGGGCCCGGCGTGCTTCGCTACGCTTATAAAGTTTTAGTAAACAAAGTTTTTGCGTAGACATTTTGTTGACGTAGAAGCAATGATTTCAAAAAGTGGTAATGAGAAATGCTTGCATATAATTTTTAATTTTTCTTTTTAAATATATGAATGAAAAATAATCAGAACTCTAGCTGATCAGTTCGGATATATGACAAATTAACGATCAAATAAGTTAGAGATCAAATAAGCTTACTTGAAAACTTGTTTGATCGCTAATTTTTCATATATCCGAACTGATCAACTAGAGTTCTGATTATTTTTCATTCATATATATTTAAAAAGAAAAATAAAAATTATATAATTTAGAATTTATAAAAATTCTAAAAATCAAATTTACGATCTCAAACTATCATACCAAACACACACATTACAAAATTGTCGCTGAAAAAAAATACAACAATCAATAATCAATTTTTTATCCTCTTTCATTCACAAACAATATATATTAAAAATTCTAACAATGAAATTTACGATCTCAAACTATCATACCAAACACACACATTAAAAAATTGTAGCTGAAAAAAAAATATAACAACAATCAATAATCAATTTTTTATCCTCGCTTTCATTCACAAACAATATATATCTAACTAAATATTCAACGTATTAATATATAAGATAAAACAACAAAGAAAAATAACGTCCATACTCTCCTAGATCAATGCATAAACTGAAAAGAATATATAAAATACTATAAACAGAGAAAAGATTTGGACGATTCCATTTGATCCATTTGATTTGATTTGAGGGGAGGCAGTGGGTAGCGGAAATCCGAAATTCTACGTCCACGCCGTGCTACCTGGGTAACGCTAACAGAATTAGGTAGGTGTAGTTGAGAGGGGCAGAGTAAATACTGCTTATACTCAATGATTCTGCACCATGGCGAGTCATTGGCGCCATAAAACCAATGCAACTCAAGCGTCTGTTCTCCATGTTAGGGGCGGCTTGGAGCGGGCGTCTGTCTTGGATCAAGCGGCTCGCTATATAAATGTGTAGAAAGCGTCTGTTCTCCATGTTAGGTGCGGCTTTCAGCGGGCGTCTGTCTTGGACCAAGCGGCTCGCTATATAAACGTGTAAAAAGGTTGTTTCTGGTGACCTTAAGATGCAGAACGAACCCATTCACGAAAATTTGGGTTGGGCGAAGGGCTAACACCCCATTTCCGTAAAAAAAATTACTGTCATGAATTCTGTACACAGGCCTCGGAATATCTCGGATTTATTATTGGAACGACCTCGGAAACTGTACCCGGACTACGATTTAAAAATAGGAACCTGGAACGTGCTAAGCCTTAGAAGACCAGGAGATCTCCTAAAACTAACCCATCAAGTCGATTGCTACACACTGGATATAGTGGCATTACAAGAACTAAGATGGCCAGGCAGTGGAATCCATGAAACAGCGAAAGGATACACTCTGTATTATTGCGGTCATCAAAACGGAGGAGAATTTGGAGTTGGCTTTCTTATACACCGTCGCGTGAATCAGCATGTTATCGACTTCTGCCCAATTAATATGCGGTTATGCACACTGAGAATCCGCACGAAAAAATTCAATGTAACGATCGTCAATGTTCATGCACCTACTGAAGATAAAGCAGATGATATTAAAGACCTGTTCTTCCTAGAACACGAGGAAGTCATCAATAACATCCCGCGGCACGATATAAAAATCGTGGTAGGTGACTTTAATGCTCAAATCGGTAGGATGGCAGAACTTAAAACACATATCGGCCCTAACAGTTTGCATCATACCAGCAACAATAACGGTTTTCGCGCAGCCGAGCTGGCTATGATGTATGATCTAGTAATTTCCAGCACTTTCTTCCCTCACAAGAGAATTCACAAGGCAACGTGGAAATCAAATGACGGAAGAACGAAAAATCAAATCGATCACGTCATGATCTCTAAGAGACACTCTACAAGTATAACTGACGTTCGATCATACAGAGGTGCTGATATGGACACCGATCATATGCTTGTCATCTTTAAGTACAAGTGCAAGTTGTCATCTACATTTAACAGACAAGCAAAAAAAGACCGTGCGCTGGAATGTCGAAGCATTTAAACATCCGGAAACGCTGAATAGATATCAGGAAATAATAACACAAAACATAGAAGAGCATGACATCTCTTCTGAGATGCCATTAAACATACAAGAAGAATGGCAAACGCTTCAATCAACCATTATAGCCGCAGCACAAACTACAATCGGAAAACGACCACCGAAATCACACAATGAATGGTTTGACGACGAGTGCCGCCAATCCGTTGAAAATAAACAAAAACTGCGAGAAAAATGGTTAACAAGGAACACCCGAAGCTCCCAAGCTGATTATCTATGCGCCAGGAAAGCCTCAGCAAAACTTCTACGTAAAAAAAAACGCCAACACATGAAGAGTTGCATCGAAAACATCAACCAACATGCGGCCAACGGAAATTCAAAAGAGTGCTTTGCCAATGCACGGAATCTGACAAAAGATTTCCACCCAAGATCTACAGCCATCAAAAATGAAAATAATGAACTTACAACAAGTGAACGTGATGTGCTGGCAGTGTGGCGCTCCCACTTTCAAGACCTACTCAATAGGACAAACGAAGCTCATCCTATTCGAGCAATTGCTCCATCAACTGAGGAGATTTTTGTCCCTTACCCAGCAATAGAAGAAGTGGAAGCTGCCATTAAAAAACTGAAAAATGGCAAATCACCAGGTTTCGATGGAATTCCCGCAGAACTACTTAAAAATGGAGGAGCAGCTCTGGTCTCAAGTATATACGATCTGATTCTTGCAATCTGGGACCAAGAAGAACTACCTGCTGAATGGAAAACAGCTCTCATTGTTCCGCTACATAAGAAAGGTGACCGTCTAAAGTGTGAAAATTATCGTGGCATCGCACTGTTGAACACTGCATATAAAATACTAGCTAATGTTGTACTTGCTCGACTCATCCCGTTCGCCGAATCTATCATCGGTGACTATCAGTGTGGTTTTCGTCCCAACCGCTCAACCACAGATCAATGTTTTACATTAAGGATGATTCTGGAAAAATGTTGGGAGTACAACATCAGCATTCACCAGCTCTACGTTGATTTCAGGCAAGCATATGACAGTATCATCCGCGACAACCTCTGGTCCGCACTCATATGCCTTGGTATTCCAGAGAAACTTGTTTCTCTATGCAAGCTCACAACATCGGGATCAAATTGTAGAATAGTAATCGAAGGGTCTGTTTCTGATCCTATCGATATAACATCAGGTGTTCGACAAGGTGATGCACTCGCGCCCATACTATTTAATTTGGCGCTGGAGTACGCGATGAGAAAAAGCTGAATTGAGACTCAAAACTGCATATATAACAAATCTAGTCAGGTTCTTGGCTATGCAGATGATATTGTGCTTCTCGGACGTAGAACAAGCGATATCAAGGATAGTCTCTCTCAGCTTGAAAGAAATGCTAAACGACTAGGATTATGCATTAACACCGGCAAGACTAAACTTTTAACAACATCCAGGAATATACCTCCCGGCAATCTGAATACTGGCGACTATGAAGTGGAACGTGTTGAAAACTTCAAATACCTCGGGTCTGTAATAACATCGTCAAATGACATGCAGGCAGATATTAAAGCCCGTGTCTCAGCCGCATACAGAGTTTTCTACGCATACTCAAAACTTTTGCGATCCAAACATCGTTCGCAGTCGTGCAAACTCACACTTTACAAAGCATTAATCCGACCTGTGCTCACATTTGGAAGTGAAAGCTGGACACTGACTTCCTCCGATTGTAGAATTCTATCAACATTCGAGAGGAAAGTCATACGAACAATTTATGGTCCATGTAAAGTTGCTGAAAATCAGTATAGAATCCGAATGAATCATGAAATCAGACAGCTTCTTGGAGGCTGCGATGTAATCGGATTCATTAAATCCAACCGGATTAGATGGTTTGGTCATGTAGAAAGGGCTCCATTGGAAAGAATGATAAAAAAAGCGTCCCAACAACAACCAGCTGGTGTTCGTCGAAGAGGAAGACCTAGACAACGCTGGCGTGACGACATCATCCAAGACCTTCGTGATATAGGATGTCGAAACTGGGGTTAACTGGTCATGGAACGAGATGATTGGAAGCTGGTGGCACAGACGGCAAAATCCCTTCATGGGATGTAAACGCCAGAGAGAGAGAGAGAGAGGAGGCAGTTGAATTCAAAAATACATTATAATTCGTCTATAACTTTATTTATGATCCGAAATATGCCAAAAATCTCCAAAATCTAGGTTACATTAATATCAGTTAGCAGTAAAAATTTGGAATGAGTGAAAATTCGAATAAAAAAGCCTTAGGCTGTACAAAGTACAAAATTAGCGTATTACTATATAAGATGTTTCCATCTTTAACGAAGTAGGAAGTGTATTAAAATCAGCCAAGCCAGAAAACAAAACTGAGCTTCTACCTACATTTAGTTTTCTGAAATCAATAAAGAGATCAATACCAACATATTTTGCAACCATAATGTACACAAAAGTAATTCACATGTTAATCGTTAACGAATGGTGACATACATACCTGAACTAAATTAACAAAAATTAATTAACAAGACATTGTGAAAATTCATTTGATCATATTAATATGTTTTTCGGCAAACGGCTGTAAAGCTTAATTTTACTGCCGCCAGGGAGTTAGTTAAAGTCTTACTTTTTTTACTGCGGCTGCAAAAGTAACACCATTTTCATTTTATACTATGGCGGCTGTAAAGTAGCATATGTTATTTGTTTGTATTTATTTTTATTTTTTCAAACAAATTGTATAACTATGACAACAAAAAAAAGCTGATTCTCATTGGATTATGATATTTTCAATTATTGTATGTTACTACGACAACAAAACATAACAAACAGTTTCATTGGATAATGAAATTTGGAATTATTGTATAACTATGACAACAAAATACCAACCATTTCAATTGGATTATGAAATGTTGAAATGGCTGCTTTGAAAAAAAAAATTTATTCATACAAATTTAAATGTTTTTTTCTCTATTTTTGGAAGTAATTATGTCGATAAAAATTCATATTTATAAAAATTTTGATGTATTAATTTCATATTTATAAAAAATTTAAACATGTACCGAAAAAATAGTGTATTTAATTCGGAGCCATAGTGACTTTTTGTGTATTGTCTATAATTGTCAAACTATAGACTACACATGGTCAAATTGCGGCTCTAAAATCGGCTAAAAAATGGAAAAATTTAATAACATTTAAAAATTTATTAAAATTTTAATAAAGTTGTAATTAAATTACCAGTAAATTACCAGCTCTTAATCCAAAATATCGAAAAATGGGATAACTTTCGATAATTAAAACAATCAAAAAATTAACTACTTCCCCACCTATCAGCCAATTTTTTCAAAGAAAAACACTATCCGGAATTAAAGGATGATCAATGGATTAATGACTGTGTATTCTTAACTGATATAATAGAGAATCTGCAGTTCCCAACCTAGCATTACAAGGAAAAGATAAAGTTGTTACTGATCTTATTCAAACGATTCTAAGTTTTATTAAAAGAATTAGCTTTTTAACGCAATTTAACCGCAAAAATGTTAACCACTTTCAGTTTCCTCGTCTTTAAAATAAACTCTCTAAAATTGATGATAAAAAACTGAGTGAATACAACAGTAAAATATGAAGGGGCTGACATCTCAAAGCTCTGAAATATCAAAACTTTGGTCTGGGTTAACGATTTTTATAAAGTTTTTGGCAAAACGCTTTTATGAGCACTTGTTTTTAGGTGTGGGCAGCGATGTTTATTCAACATAAAAAAAATGTTTCATATACATCGTTTAGAAGTTTATTACAGAACTAACACGAACCGGAAAATTATAACAGATCATAGATTAACATAGTTTATAGTGAAAAGATGATACACTCAACAAACTACTCCAAAACCTTTCCATTAAGCGTTCAGTAATTTCAAATTTTCAAATACAAATAATCCATTATCTAACAATTTATTATTTTTTTTTCTAATTTTTAATTGTAAAATCCAAATTCACTCAAAATATTTTTAACAAATCAATTTTATTTAAAATAATCTTTACTGCATGTTACGAAATTTAAAATTTCATCGACAGGTATTTTCGTACAATTCGTACAATTATACGAAAATACCTCTCGATGAAATTTTGAATTTCGAAACATATAGTAAAGAATATTTTAAATAAAATTGATTTATTAAAAATATTTTGAGTGAATTTGGATTTTATAATTAAAAATTAAAAAAAACATTTTATGTTTCACTCAAGCCGCTCCGGAGAAAGTTTTATTTTAATCTAACAATTTCATGTTCAATTACATTTCATATCATAAAAATAAATAATTTAATTTTTTTTCAAGAAAAAGGGGTCTGATTGAATTGATTTCAAAAAATTATAACAAAATCAAAACTTCAAACTTTTTCCAATATTCCAAAAACTATAATAATATCAAAAATTGCTACTTTCTTCAAAATTCCTAAAATATTCAAGAGAATATTACAAAATCAAAAATTCCAAAAATTGTTCTAATAATTTAAACGTTTTTTGAAAATTCTAAAGATATTGTAATAATTATTAAAAAATCAAGGATTGAAACTTTTTTCAAAATTCTAAAAATATTGCAAAAATTATGTCACAATTCAAACTTTTTCCAAGATGATTCAATCAATCAAGATTAAATCAAGCAAGATGATACGTTAAGTTGATTCAGTTAAAAAACCGCTTTTTCCATACAAATAATTAATTATATTTGACAAATGTTTCTATTCGAAAATGTTTCCCATTTTATGTTTCACAAAAATTGGGCAAAAAAATAAATAAAAATCATTCTTTTGACACACTTAAAGCTCAATAATTCAAGCTTCTGTTCTCACGTACCAATCCCGACCATCAACATTTCTCATTATCACTTAAAATGAAGGTTTTTAAGCCAAAAGTATGAATTTTTTGTGTTTTGACACGCTTAATGATTTTTTTATACACGGTACAGTTATCGAACACATCGACCTTTCCTCTCTTACAATTAAGTCGCCCTATTTTTAGAAGCAAAGCTTATTATTAACGATGAATTATCGATTCCTGATTATATTTTGAATAAAAGTTCCACAAGAGAAATATAATTATTAGAAACTCAGGCACACATTCTTAAAATGCACCACAAATCAACATCAATCTGTAGTTTTGGAAACGACTGTCTCAATCAAAGAACCCCAATTTGAAAAAAACTGCTTGCACATTACCGTCCATACTCGGCACATACTGTTGTAAATCACTTTTTCCACGTTATAAATGAAATTTATAACATCAAAGCAACGTTCACAACTTACAAATAACACCGTTCACAACTTAAAAGCGTCGTACCGCGCTAACGAACTATGAACCCGATTTCAAACAAGTAACATACACAGACACACATGCCATCTACCTAACCATTCATCTAGCAATCAATAGCTGTCAGTTCCATGCTACAAAATTTAAATATATGTATGTATTCATAATTAAAGTATTTGATTGAAGACGGTGTATGCAACTTGGAAGGAAATTAAAATTCCATAACAACTTTTATATTTTATTGTTTTGTTGGCTCTCGTAACGAGAATTTATTGAAACCTGGCTCCACGTGTAATGAAGTTTGGCCATCTCTGCTATAGACTCAACACAAAAAGTATCACTTTAGCTCCTAAATATATGACAACTACTGAGGACAACTACTTATCTACCAATCCTTGTTCGATTTCTAAACACTAAATTATAAATAAACATTTTAGCATTAATTATAAGTTTTTTCCATATTTTCATTTCTTGAAAATAACCCGTCGTTTCATTATCACCAACAGAACTCAAATCAACGTAAATCATTTTAAAAATAGATCAAAATATTTTCTTGTATAATGAAAATATTTTAAAAAATTTAATTAAACTTCTTTTTTAATTTTTAAAATGAATTTTATTCACTTTAAGAAATCGAATATTTTTAATGAATATTATATCGTAATCGTGTACACATTTCATTCTTATTTATTTATAGAGTTGTGGGTGATCTACTCACCAGAAAAACACAAAAGAAAAACAAATTATTACAATTTAAATTGTTTGAAGTGTGAAAAATCACTTAACATTTTATTTTAAAATAAAATTTCAAATATAAACCAAATGTTTATATTTTATTAAATTAATTTTCATTCAAGATCGTTTTATTGATCGTTCATTATTAACTTTTTACATTAAATAAATATACTTAAGGAACTGGCGCAATTTATTTTGTTTGTTTTTCTTGATTATTTGTTGAAGGTGAAGTGATGACTGACTGACTGATGGCCAAAACAATTTTTTACAATCTTGGATTTTAATTTATTTTAATTCGAAGTTTTTATTGAATTAGTTTGTCAACATTTTGCCAAAAAAATATAAATTATGTCTTTTTATTTTTATTTTTTTGGATACTAGAAATTGTGGTTTTCGATGTGTAGGCGACTGTCTTAGGTTATTGAGTTTTGCTTTTTTGATTGACATAAAAACGAATATGAATAGATAGGAATTAGACTATGACGTACCCAAACATTTATGTATATCTATAATTTATAGAATTAAGTCGTAAGTAACAAATTTCAAAATATTTATAAAATAGTAATAATAATTATATTAGTAGTAATAATTATATGATAGTCAATGTCTGATTGTTTAAATTTGATTCTTTGGTATTCCAACAAATAACCTGCAAAAAATTTTTGCCTCCTAGCTATATAGAATAACTGACTCATTCTGACCTACACGGAACAGCTAATGACTAAAAACATTTCCGAGCAGATCTCTATAAAAATATTTTAAATTTGTTGACTTAAATAATATTGAACTGGTTAATTCTGTTATGTACACTTGTTTAAAGAAACAAAATCTGTTTCTTAGTGGAAACAAATTTAGTTCTTTGAGAACGACCGACAGGTTTAGAAAACATTGTGGAGTTGGTATGAAGTTTATTTCAATCTTTGTTCACATTTAACCCTTTTATTGACCAGTTCAGATAGATTCTCTATATTTTAGAAAATATTTCATATGTTTATACTTCCAAATCCAAGATCCAATAGATAATAAATTTTAGATTAATGCTTCCTACATTGGCCAGTTTCATTTAGAACGTAACTTGCCAAAATTAAAAGCAACTTTATTTTTGATATGTTATAAACGTAGGTTATTATCACCTTTTTTTTATTGGAATTTTTTTCTCCGAAAATCATCAAAAGGGATGCCGAATACCATTTTGAGCATCAAAGTTATGATAAAATATAAAAAATTGTAATGGTTTGGATAAAAACTTAGTTTTAGATCAAATGCAAATTTTGGGCAACAAAATTTGAATCTGACCGATTCAAATTGAGATACCAACTCAACTTTTGAGATGTACAAAATACGTATTAATTTTCAAGCGTGACAACCAAATGAAGCGAATTTTAGTGTGACAAACTTGTGGGGAAAAAGAAGACGATTTAAATTTTTACTAAGCTATCCTTGTATAGCAGTCCTTCATGCCTTGGGAAATGTAAAAATGCAGAATTGTAAGAAACAAAAACAAAATTTTTTTAATAGTAATTGAATAATAAATGGTGTTTGTAATAGTTTAAAAATAAAGTTGTTTAATCATTATTTAAACATTTTTTTAATAGACATTTAATAGTTGAACATATGTATTACTTTTTCACATTCAAATGCTCTCTTTTTTTAATGATTATGCTATTTTAGAAATATTTTTAAAATCTCATACCAATGGTGGATCTCCGAATATAGTTTGTAAGAAAAATTAAACTTCTTTCCTCCAAAATTATGTTGAATAAATGAAAAGTGTTTCAGATATCTGAGAGTAGATTTGCTAAACTACAATTGAGTGACAATCAATAAACAAATCAACGTATCAACATCAATATACAAATACACATCAACCGTTACCATGTCAGAATTAGTGAATTAATTACTATTACAATGCAAAATATTTGGCCTCATTACCCACAATAACGATCATTTACTGTTTAGATCATTAAACGGTCAACTTGCTGATTTTGAGAAGCCTGACTGCACTAAAGTTTGCTACTATATGGGAAGATTACGAGCATTTCAACCTTAAGAGTATTGAAAAGGTGACTTTTCACGCTTGAGAAGCTACATACAAGTTATTCATGTGGCAAGAATGACAGTTTTAAGGACGTTGTTTCCTTAAACATGTTATTACTAAAATCATTAAGAATTGAAATCTAATTTTTATTATTAAAGGTAGTCCTTTGGTATTCAAACATAGAATTTTGCATGGATTGTGGTTAGCAAACAAAACTAAAATTAATTAAAATGCTTTAAATTTCCTCGTGGGTTGCCTCCTCGCCATCCATCATTGTTAATAACCCATTTTATAATAGATGGATTACCAAAACTTGCTTGCCCACCATATAAAATAATTTACATAACTTTTGTTTTTCATTCAAAACTAAAATTATTTTAATGCCAGTCTAATTAAAAACTAGAAGTGAAACTTAAATAATTTATTAGCTAGTTTTACAACAAACTGCTCATAACTACCAAAACAATATACATAAATCAAAAAAAGAGTTCAAGTCACAAAAATATAATAATTTTTTTTGGAAAAAAACACGACAACAACACTTGAGTGTTTGTTATGTTTAAAGTTTAAGGTATAATTTATTTATTAAAACTTATGTATTAAGAGATACCAAGATAAATTAAAAATCATCAATTTGAATGGATTAAAGCTTGCACAAACTATTTTTTGTTGCAGATACTTTTTAGTAAATTTATTTCTAAAAAACCACTTAAATGTTTTTCGACAGGTATGGGTTATCGTTTTCATTGTATTATGAAATTCACAATGTCAATTATGTAATTTATTTCATTGCATTGAAGTGCACAAACAAATAAATAAAAAATTGCATCTCTGTTCTAAACTTTTTTTCGAGAATGTAAGTTGCTCGTTAAACAATTCAACATTAATTTACTTTTACAACTTAATTTTGTTTTACATATAAATAACATAAAAAATTCATTAACTTTATGTTAGAAGCATTTTTTCGAATTTTTTTCCTATAAAAAGAAACATTACATATAAATTAAGTTCAAGTGAAAATTTATAGAAAAACCGAAGAAATAATAGTTCAACTTAATTAATATAAGTGTTTGTACATATTTTTAACAATTTATAAATTAAAATTAAATTTACAGTTTTAAATTGTTTTAGTTTTGGCAAATTATTTTACTTGTTTACGTAATTCAAAAGCTTAGAAATATACAAGTTTTGCAGTCCAAATTCAACATTTTTCAAATCAAATTCAACTTTTTGCAAATCAAATTCAATATTTTCCAAATCAAATTCAACTTATTGCAAATCAAATTCAATTTTTTGCTCTTCAATTTTATTTGCAAAAAATAGAATTTGATTTGCAAAAAGTTGAATTTGATTTGAAAAATATTGAAAGTTGAGGTTTGGCAAAAACGGCATGTTTTTGTGTGACGACACAGGTAAAATCTCTTATTTATTAAAACCAATAGTACATTAAAGTATGACATTTGAAGAATATTGTATAAAATTTTCACGAAGAAATATTAAAAAGTCAGACAAGTGCGAATAAAATTCGCTCGTCAAGGGTTCCGTGAATGTAAAAGAACACATTATCAAAAACTATTGACAAAAAGTTGTGTTGTAATGTCCTTATATTTCCAGACCATAGACGCATAACAAAATAATTAATGTTTAATCGTAAATGTCAATAGTAAATTACAATCAAATCCACATTGATCAAAAATAACTCATAAAATGTTACATTAGGTTAAATTTCATCCATAGATGTTTATGGTAACTCAAGAAAGATTCGCCAGCTTGTAAATGGTTTAAATTTGAATATTTTTTCGGTCAATCAAGTGTTGAAATTTAGGGGGGGTGGAGAGGCTACATACTAAAAATATTTTTTTTCAATAACACAAAAACTGTGCACCGCCAAGTTCTAAAAAAATTGTAATGTTTCTTGAATTAATTGCGCCTTCATATGACACCCCATTCGCTTGGGTCAAAAGTGTTTTTTTACTCTCCCCACACCCATCCCCTAAACACACAGAAATGTAGTTATTTGAGACAGTGCTATGATTTTCATTCAAAATTTACAAATTTTCCTGTCCCTGCGAATTTTTTAAAATTTTTTTGTCAATCATCGTCGAAACGTAGGGAGCGAAACGATCTAAATTTTGCACTTTTTTGATAATAACTCAAAAACTTTACATCACAAAATTCTAAAAAAAATTGCAATGATTTATAAATTACTCTTTTGCTCTTTGTGCTCTTTTAAATGACACCCCACTCGCTTGGGTCAAAAAAAATTTTTTTTTACCCTCTTTACACCGGTCCCCTAAACACACAGAAATATAATTATTTGAGACCTCGCTATAATTTTCATACAAAATTTACTAAATTTCCTAGCTCTGTGAATTTTTCAAATTTTTCTGTCAATCAGTGTCGAATCGTAGGGGAGGGGAGGGAACGGTATGAATTTTGCATTTTTTTGTCCATAACTCAAAAACTGTGCACCGTAAAATTCTAAAACAAATGAAACAAATTTTAAATTAAGTGCTCTCGCTTGGGTCAAAAAAATTTTTTTTTACCCTCTTTACACCGGTCCCCTAAACACACAGAAATATTTTGAGAGACCTTTCTATAACCTTTCTATGACCTTTCTATAATTTTCATACAAAATTTAGCGAATTTCCTAACTCTGTGAATTCTTACAAATTTTTCTGTCAATCAGTGTCGAAACGAAGGGGGAGGGGAACGGTCTGAAACTTGCACTTTTTTGAAAATAACTCAAAAACGGTGCATCGCAAAATTCTAAAAAAAATTGCTATGTTTTCTAAATAAAGTGCTCTTTCAAATGACAAGCCACTTTACCCCATTTTAAATAGTGATTTTACCCCTCCTTATATCCACCCCCTTAATAAATCTAAGTATGAGAATATGACACTTTTTTATATTTTTTATTAAAAACGTACTAATTTTTCTATCATTCCAAATACATTTGAAAATTTTCGATCAGTTAGGTTCGGAGCTAATCGAGGTAAGAAAACACGAAAAAAACGTCATTATTCCAAATTAAACAAAAAATGGTGAGGTGTAAAATTCCAAAATAAATTTTTAAAGAATACTGAAATAAAGCCCTTTCATATGATACCCTA